>SNQJ01S0020576.1:153166-176393 GCA_010110895.2 Picea sitchensis | reverse complement strand
ATAAGCTGCCACCATTCTAGCGAGTATTTCACTCTGTATTTTTACAGTCTCTGTACATTTATTTCATTAATAGAAATCGTGTATTACTGTATCTCTGTGTTTATGGTTGCATCTCTGATATATTTATGTTATATTATTGGATATACGCAATATCTCTGTGCATTTCCTTATTATATCTCCGCTCTCATTTCGTGCCGAAAATAATCCGGATCATATTGGTAGTCTTTTTATGATTTTGTCCACGAACCTATGCGAGCACAATTTTCATCTTGCCATCCTGACAGCCACAATGGTCTATATATCTACTTAATTAAATTACATATTTGGTATCTAGCAGCTCTTCTTTGTAACATACGTACGCCCTTAAATATCAAATAGTCCACAACTTCAATTGTCAAATTGTATGTCGCGTAACTCTCGGTGCAATTTGTAGGCCACAAAACAACAAAGCCCGAATTCTAGCACACCAATGCGTTACTACTATTTCTATGTATTTTTTCCACGACCATATGCAAAGCATATATAAAGAATAGTACTTCGTGAATGCTAAATATTTTGGACACCATGCCCTTAAGATTGTAATATTTCACAACTCCGATTATCAATTTGTAAATCACGAAACTATCCCTACTTTTTGTAGGGCACAAAAGAACATAAACATCCTGAGAAGCCGCCATCCAAAATCTCGCTAACTATTGAATCAGGACTCCGCCTTGTAAAATTACATATTTTGTATGTATAATTTATGTTATTCGGGAACGTTTCATTTCATAAATTTCAATTTCTATTGTGTGCAAGAATGCTAATTTTTTTTGTTGTTTTTTGTCAAGAAACCTATGTAACCCACATTACCACTATTTTCCCTGGTTTTTTGCCCACGTACCCATGTACTTCAACTTCTTTCTCACATGTTTGTACTCCTTCGCATTTATTCCCTTTCCCGCGGATGGGGTGCTAGTAGAGCACACGCGTCGAGCGGAGCAACCAGGAGCGATACTCCGTGGCACTGACGATGTGACAATCATGTGCCACTCACTCCCAACTACCTAATTAGTTCAAGTTCAACTCACTCGAGTCATGGCACCATTACTATCAGTGAACCCTACTCTACCTTCACATCCTTTCGACAGACCAACACCCTTGATGCACCTTTACTCTATCTGTGCAGCCATTTATGGAACCTCACTAGCTGCTCGACCTATTTCAATTTCTCCAGCGAGTCCAGATGGCTCATTATTTCCTTCTTTTTCTTCTCAGACCTCGTCTTCTTGCCCAGCCTTTCCCTACTCCGCATTTGTCCTGCCCTGCTCTATTCCTGCCATGTTTTTTCTCTCCCAATGTCCCGGAGATGCCCCGACTATGAAGGAAGTCCAAAGGCCGACCAACCTACCAGCCAAACCGACCCCGCTTGGTCCTGTGTCCCCCGCCTTCTCCCTCCTTAATATCCTCCTCCTCTTTGGCCACCTCGTCCTCCTCCCTGGCACAGTCGACTCAAATTACCGCATCTCTCCTGCCCCTTCCTGTGTTCCTTGCCAACATAATGGAAGAGCTGGAATGTTCAGGGGTCTGACTAAACAACAACCCATGACCTTTAGCCAATTCGACATCTGTTTAACAACCAGGCCCTTTGGCCCCTCCCAACTCTCCAGCCACCCAGTCTCTTCAAGACCAGCTTCACAACACCTAATTTCAGATGGATGGTCTGGAAGCCAGTCAAAATTCACGATGGCAACCCCAATCTTAGGCGAGTTCCAATGCTGACCCAGAATGTGAGTGGAAAACATGCCTTGCACTGGTGCAGAGGATGGTATTTGACCTACGTCGGGACATGGAAGACCTTCGGTTCCACCTACAAACCCTAGATGACAAAGCCTCTCGACTCCTACAATTACTCTCTGCATTAAAAGGTGCTCATCTCCTTGCACCAGAGGCAGCCCAATCAACAATAGCCCAAGCAGCAACAACCTCGGCACTAGTGTTTCCATTGGAAAATTTGGTACACGCAGATGCAAACTGTGAGGACCAGAGACTTCCATCACGCCCGGAGGACGTCCAGAAGGAAGAGAACCTACCATTAGAGACAGAGAGCACTATGCAACTAGACTGCACACCAGTCTAGGAGGAGCCTCCTCCTCCCGGGGACACAACATTTCCTTCCTTTTGCATGGTCGCATCGCCGCACTATGACCCATACCAATGATCTTTATTGTTTTTGTCTGTTGTTTTGTCATGTGCATGCCAACCTTTGATACATTTGTCCATGGTTATTATAATTAGGCTATCTTCACTTTCCACAATTCTAGTGCCCACCGTTACGGGTGAGAATTTTGAACTCGTTTTGCATTAGTGACAATCTACACTTAAGTTATGAAGCGGTTTGGTTGGATGAGTTGGTTTTCCCTCGGGGCATATCAGTATTTACAGCTTGAAACCATGGAAATTATCTATACTCCTTCATTTTGACATACTTTTATACAATCTTACTTATAAAAAAAATATATTGAATAAAATTAAAAAAAATTCTTATACTATTCATGAATTAAGACATGTTATAGCATTATATAAATTACTTTAAATCTCCATACAACGTTATAATATTCTATAAATTTCTCTGTGTCATGTATATCACATAATTGTTCGCTGCAAAATGTATATGATGGAAGTCTTTGGTGCAAAATGTATATCACGTAACACACTAAACATGAAAAGTGTGAACCCGGGACTCTGCCAACCCGCAACTCCATAATTGTTCAGTACAAAATGTATGAACTTTTATAGCATTATACAAATTACTATAAATCTTCGTACAATGTTATAATATTTATAAATTACTGTCTCATGTATATGACGGAATTGTTGGGTGCAAAATTCCTATTGTATGCTAATTTTTTGGTCTTCAACGATGTTGATGTTTTAAATGTTGATATAATTTCCAGAGATATGTAAGAGACATTATTTATTTTATAAAAAGTTTGTATAGTTTGCAATCCCGCTTGTCAATTTGTATAGGGCAGGAAACAACATAGGCCCATTTTTGAATCCGACAGCCCGAGAACCCGTGATCCAAAAACTGGCTAAGTATGGAATGACCGCTCCATCCATTCTCTGTAAAATGTGTGCAAAGAAAACCAATTCGGAAATGCTATATCTTTTTTGTCCAAGAAAAGCCTTAGTTTTAAAGCAAAATAGTTCGACAATGCTAATTTTTTGGTGTTTTTCTCCACGAACCTATGTAACAGACCTTATTACCATTCTATTGTATAACTGACATTATTAATTTTTGATAAATTTATATAGTCTGCCACTCCACCTGTCATTTTGCATATCGTGTAACTGTCAGTGCTATTTGTAGGCCACGGAACATAAGAGGCCCAACTTTGAACCCGCCACCCTGAGAACCTGCGATCCAAAAACTAGCTAAGTATGCAATGAGGGCTCTGTGCATGCTCTATAAAATCCCATCCCCATACTTTATAAAAGTACAAATTTCGTATGAATAAATCTAAATATCTACTTTATACAAGTACATATTTCGTATGTATAAAAGTACATATTTCATATGTATAAAACTATATATTTACTTTACTATGTTTTGCATGCAAACCACATCTACTTCAACTTTCTACCCACGTGTCTCTACTACCTCACATTTAATCCCATCCCAACCTAGAAGGGACTTCACTGCCATGCAACACTTGTTATTATACATCTCATTTATAAAGAAGTTTATAATGTGCCTCGCACTGTGTTTCCAGTGAAGAACCAACTGGACTCGTTTCGAAATATAAAAATGCTTCCATGGAAAGTTATTCTCGAAAGATTAAAATAATTTAAGGAATGAAAATAATCCGTAATAAAAGATTAAATAATTTAAGAAATGAAAAGCATCCATAACAAGGCAAAGTTGTTAATACGTATTCCCACAAGAAGTTGCTTATAATTTAAGGAATGAAAAGAATCTGTACGAGGCAAAGAATCCGTAATGGGTAAAATGTTGTTATTTTTGGGCGTTGGTTAAACATTATATTTTTTTTTGGCCTTGGTTAAATGTTTTCTTTTTTTTTTGGAGGTTGGTTAAATATTTTCTTTTTTGGATTTTTTTTATTGGAATCTGGTGATGTAAATTTGGACAAAATCTATATTTTCTATTATTTAAATTGCATTTCTGAATGCATGCATAAATAGATTTAGCTTGATGAAAAACTTCTGGGACACTTTGATTATACAAACTTAGCCACTCAAATCTGCAAATCCAACCATTTATCACCGAATTTAGAGAAAAATCAAACAAAAAAAAGTTACCCAAAAAAACCAAAAGTAAAAGATTTAAACTACTACTTATCATACATTAAACTACTGCTTATTATGTTGGAGAAATTAATTCTCCTACCTACCCACCTACCACACCGACACTTCAACTCTTTTCTAGAGAATTCCTTTCCATCGACACTCCATATTGTTTTGGGAAATATCTGGATTCTCCTGATGCTTCCATTCTATCTATAAAAACAAGCTATGTAACCGTTTCACTCTTTCAGAAATAAAAATTTGTCTCACTACATTTTTGAGTGTTCCTTTGCTTCTTCCCACTCATTGTGGTATCAGAGCTAGGATAACATTGAGTTTCCAGGAGAGGCGTACGGGCAGGTTAGCAGTGAAGGCCGTGAATAGAGGGTCGTGAGTGTTAGCTTCTGCAGAAAAGAGATGCAGAGCTGAGGAAGTCGCAGCCTCCAATAAATCCGTGAGAGCTGTGTTGACCGTGAGAATTGGAGATCGCCTGTTGTCCGTGAGAATTGGATTTGAGGGATGTAACAATACCATGAAATTAGTCTGTTGGTATTGATTTAATTGCAGGTGGAAAGAGAAAGAAGACCAGGTGCATTGCTCAACTTTAAGTTTGGTTGTTCTGGTAATCTCTCTCAGCTCCTTCAATCCGTTTAGGATTCTGTTCCACCGTGAATCAAGTGCGTAAAGGTCAGAAATACATACATTTTTTTTCAAATTTAGTAAAGCTTGGGTAATGAGCTAGACATGGGTGTATCTTACTCTGTATTTGTGATATGTTGGAGTTAATACTATTCCTCTTACTACCACAAAACAGAGGTTGTTGTAATTTTAGAAATTAGGGTGGACTGATTGATAATCATGGTTAATTGTGCATTGAATAAGTAGAACTGGGTATTATATTGGGAGTTTTTTCATTTTGAAACTAATTTGGTTCAATTGTTGTTGCTCGAAGAAGAGCAGCAAATAGCACTTACCTGCACTCACCTTCTATAGTCTTTTGCCTACTTTTGCTGGAAATTATTTTTTGGGGGGCTTGATTTTTTAAAAGAGAATGGCATCACGCATGCTTCAACAACTTATGATTCCAACATTTTCTGGGAAAAATTATGATAATTGGGAATTTATAATGAAATTAGCATTTGATTCATATGAGCTAACATATATAGTAATGAACGGCTATACTGAACCACAAGATGAGTTTGTTTTGAGTGTTGATGAAAAGAAAAAAGATTGATGAAAATAGGCAAAAGAGTAAAAGGGCTTTGCAGATAATTGGACAAGCGTTGAATGATTCGACTATTAGAAGGATTAAACTAACCACTACAACCAAGAAGGAATGGGACAGTCTAGAGACAGCATATCAAGGCACTAGTAAGGTAAAAATTGCCAAACTTGAAGTACTTAGAAGGGAATTTGAAAACTTGCAAATGAAAGATTCTGATTCAATATATCAGTTTACATATCGTGTTATGGAGTTGGTTAATCAAATAAGGAAAAATGGTGATGAAATAGCAGATCAGAAGGTTGTAGAAAAGGTTTTAAGAAGTTTGCCTAGAAAATTTGATGCAATAGTTGTGGTATTTGAAGAATCTAAAGATTTGACTAAATATTCTATGAATGAGTTGGTTGGCTCCTTGAAAAATTATGAAGATAGGTTGAACAGGAATGACAATACCTCATTGGAGCATGCATTCAAAACACAAATGATATTTGGCAGAGGCAAGTGAAGAGGAAATCCGGGATTCAGAGGAAGAGGAAGAGGAAGAAATCATTTTCAAAGAGAAGAAAGAAAGACTCAAGACCCAAGAGGAATGAGAAATCAAAGTTTCAGCTCAAGGGAAAGAAATCACAATCAGACATCACAAAGGTATGACAAATCAAAGATTCAATGTTATTACTGCAAGAAGTATGGTCACTTTGCAAATGAATGCCAAAAGAGAGAAGCATATATGAGAAAGCAGAATGCACATTTCTCTTAGAGTAGTTCTGAGACATTGTTTATTACATGTGATGTAGTCCAAGAAAATGCAAGTAACATTTGGTTTCTTGATAGTGGTTGTAGTAACCATATGTCTGGAAATAAAGGGTTGTTTCAGGATTTGAATACATCAGTTAAAGCACAAATTNGAAGCATAATCTCATAACTGTGGGACAACTTAATCAGAAGGGTTATAGAGTTTCTTTTGAGAATAATGTATGCACTATATTTGATATTCCTCCTAGTAAAATGGTAATTGCAAGGATTAAAATGACAGACAACAGAATGTTCCCACTACACATGAAAAGTGAAATGATGGAGAAGATAGGAGCAAGTTTCAAGTCATCAAGTCAAGATCAGGCATGGATATGGCACTTGAGGTATGGCCATCTAAACTTTAAAGGATTGTGTTTGTTGCAAAGAAATGAAATGGTAAAAGGTTTACCACCTATTCAAGCACCAACTAGTTCATGTGAAAGTTGTATTTTGGGAAAGCAACATAGGTTAATATTTCCAAAAGAGAAGTCATATAGAGCTTGGGCACCGTTAGAAATTGTGCATATAGATTTGTGTGGTCCAATGCAGACACCATCATTAGGGGGTAGCATATATTTTATGACATTCATTGATGACTATAGTAGAAAAAACATGGGTTTATTTCCTTAAACACAAATCTGAAACATTTAACAAGTTTAAGGAATTCAAGGTATTGGTTGAGAAACAGAGTGGCCTATCTATTAAGATATTAAGATCAGATAGCGGAGGAGAATACAAGTCAAATGAGTTTTTGGAGTATTCCAGGTACCATGGAATAAAGAAGCAATTCACTACAAGCTATACACCTCAACATAATGGTGTTGCAGAATGGAAGAATTGTACAATAATGGAGATGGCAAGAAGCATGTTGAAAGGCATGAATCTATCAAATGAATATTGGGCCAAAGCAGCAGCTTGTGCAGTCTATATGTTGAACATGAGTCCAACAAATACTATGAGGGACATGGTTCCTCAAGAAGCATGGTGTGGTAAGCTTCATAGTGTTTCTCATTTTAAAGTATTTGGTTGCATTGCATATGCACATGTGCCTAAACAAACAAGGAGTAAATTGGATGATAAAAGTGAAAAATGCATTTTCATTGGTTATGATGAACAATCTAAGGCATATAAGTTGTTTAATCCTATAACTAAGAAAGACATTGTAAGTAGAGATGTTATATTAAAAGAGGAAGTATCTTGGGATGGCAATATAGACAAGAGAAAAAGGTCAAGGAGAACAATCAAATGAGCAAGGAGGAATACCATCAAGCATTCCACAATAAGAAAACTCGCAAAGGCAAGGCAAGAAAGGAGAAACATCAAGTCCACAAGTAATTTATGACTCAAATCCTACACTTGAATCGTTAAGATCAAGATTAAGAGGCAAAAAGACTAGAAGCTTGCATGAAATATATGATCAAGGAGATAGGATAGATTTGCAATCCAATTTTTCTCTATTTACTCAAGATCCTATATCCTTTGAAGATGCAATTAAGGAAGAACATTGTATTAATGAAATGAATGAAGAAATGAAGTCTATTAAGAAAAATGATACATGGGATCTAGTTGATTTACCTAAGGAGAAATAATTCATAAGTGTGAAATGGGTGTATAAAACTAAATATAAGGCAAATGGAGAAGTTGACAACTATAAGGAAAGATTAGTAGCTAAAGGATTTGCACAAGAATATGGAGTTGATTATAATGAAACATTTGTACCCATAGAAAGACTTGACACAATTAGGATGGTACTCGCTATTGCATCTCAACATAATTGGAAAGTTTATCAAATGGATGTCAAATCAGCCTTCTTGAATGAATATTTAGAAGAAGAATTCTATGTGCAACAACCACTAGGATATGAAGTAAAAGGAATAGAAGACAAGGTTTACAGGTTGAAGAAGGCACTTTATGGTTTGAAGTAAGCACCAAGGGCTTGGTATAGCAGGATAGATGCATACATGATAAAAATGAATTCATAAGCACTAGTGAGCCTACACTATACACCAAAGTCAATGAACAAGGTCAAATCTTGATTGTTTGCCTATATGTCAATGATTTGATCTATACAGGTAATCTCTCTATTGATATGTTTAAATCAGCAATGAAGAAGCAATTTGAGATGATAGACTTGGGATTAATGAACTATTTTCTTGGCATTGAAGTCACACAAAATGATAAAGGCATTTTCATCTATCAAAGTAAATATGAAAAAGATGTCTTCAAAAGGTTTAGAATGATAAACTGCAGTCCAGTTTCTACACCTGTGTCAGTTGGCACAAAACTAAGTAGAGAACAAGATGAGATGGATTTTGATTCAACCATATTCACAAAATTGGTTGGAAGTTTGATGTATCTCACCGCAACTATGGAAGATATAATGTATGGAGTCCGTTTGATCTCTAGATTCATGGACACACCAAAGAACTCACATTGGCAAGTAGGAAAAAGGTTATTAAGATACATTACATGGACTATGAATCATGGCATACTGTATTCCACTTCAAATAATCGACAGTTGGTTGGATACACAAATAGTGATTTTCCAGGAAGCATTGATGATAGAAAGAGTACATATGGATATGCATTTCATCTTGGAACAAGAGTTGTGGCATGGGCATCAAAGAATAAACCAATAGTGACAATCTCATCAACAGAAGAAGAATATGTAACAGGTACATTAGCAGTAGGTCAAGCAGTCTGGATGCGAAGAATTTTGAAGGATCTAATGCACAATCAAGAAGAGCCTACCACAATCTACTGTGACAACAAGTACACCATTGCACTATCAAAGAATCATGTTTTTCAAAAGAGGACAAAGGATATTGAGACGAGATATCACTTCATTCGAGAACTTGTCAACAATGGAGAACTCATCCTACAACATTGCAGATCAAAGGAGAAACTTGCAGACATATTTACAAAGGCTTTAGCACAAGACCAATTTGAGTATTTAAGAGAAGCATTGGGAATTGTAAAGATTGATGTAATTAGTAGTAGAAATTAGGGGGGAGTGTTGGAGAAATTAATTTCCCTACCTACCCACCTACCACACCGACGCTTTGACTCTTTTATAGAGAATTCATTTCCACCGACACTCCAGATTGTTTCGGGAAAGCTCTGGATTCTCCAGATGCTTCCACTCTATCTATAAAAACAACCTATGTAACCATTTCACTCATTCAGAATTAAAAATCTATTTCGGTGCATTTTTTAGTGTTCCTTTGCTTCTGCCCACTCATATTATACATTGATAACAACTCCCAGTAGGGTGGAAAGAGGACATTACGCTTCAGCAGTCAAGGCAGTAACGAAAAAATCTTAACACATAAATATGTATGGAAGTCTCTGTGATACATTTCAACGGACATTAACGTAATTATAATTTCATTACCTAACATTTTTCATGGAACTAATGGGATTCTTGTGATGCTACATATATTGTTTAACTGATTAACGGAACTGGATGGATTAAGCAATACAACTAACCATTACGTGAGCTTTATGGGTTTTTCTTCCGAGTGTAGTGTCAGACATTAATCATTTCACAGCTTGGAGAGCGGTGGATCAGTGGCAGTCTTGACTCTTGAAGACTCGAGGACTTATCACCGATTTACTAAATTTTTTTATATTTCTTAAACGGTGGTTGGATTAACCTTTGCAGGCTTGAGACACCATCACCGCCTTAATCAAATTATTTTAGAGATCGAAGGAGCAATTTTCGTTTTGTATAAGTACCTGAAACGGATTGTAATCGAATATATCTTGAAAATATTTTTTAATCAAATTGGTTACTTTGTATTTGGAGCTCTGCGCTGCGTTTATATTTTACTCAGTTTGTAAACTCATTTTATCTCTTGATAAAAAATTCATTTTTTGAACAAATGCAGTAATTTCTTGTTTTTTTACCGATTGGGAATCCGTTTTTACATTTATCCCAAGATTACTTGTTGGAGCGTATATGATTTTAAAAAATCATTTTAATTATAAGTTTTTTATTTTGCATTTTGGAGTTCACTTATTACAAGTGTGTGGAGTTTCTTTGCTTTACCAAACGCCGAAACCCAAAGTGTTAGACGCACATTCCATTCACATTTTCGCGATTCGGGAGTTGTTGTGTGTTGGTGTTTGGAATTTGTAATCGCCAAACCCTGAACCCCAAAACCCAAAGTGTTGGGCCCACAGTGTTTTTGCATTTCACGATTTGGCAAACAACGTGGTCTTTTGTTTTTTGTGTTCGACATTTGTAATCGCCGAAGCCCGATTGACCTCCATTTTTCACATTTGGTATCAAAGCCTGTTGTCCATCCTGCAATTGCTTAGTTCATTGCAGATTATTCCTATTAGTGCCAATTTTGTTTTCTTATTTTCCTGCGTGAAGGTTTATTTAATTCCTTTCAAATTTTATACAAATGGTTGTATCTGGTAGTAGTTCTTCTCAGATTCAGGTTCTTGTACTGAGTGAGAAGTCATATGACTCCTGGTATATTTAGATGAGGATGATTTTGCGTTCTCATGACTTGTGGGCTTATGTTATTGATGGTTATGCTGAACCAGCTGATGCTGCAACAGAATTGGCTCTGTCTAATGCTGACCGTGTTTTACTGAAGGAAAATAGGAAGAAGGATAATAAAGCTCTTGGATTAATCCAGCAAGGATTAAATGAATCAATTTTTATGAATATTGCTAGTGCTACATCTTCGAACATGGCTTGGGACATTCTTGAAACCTGTTATCAAGGTGTGTCCAAGGTGAAGACAGTCAAGTTGCATAATTTGAGAAGGGATTTCAAAAATATGAATATGAAGGATAATGAAAGTGTAGATACTTTCATGACTTAGGTGATGAGTTTTGTAAACCAGCTCAGCTAGTATGGAGATGATATTGAGAATAAGAGAGTTATTGAAAAAATATTGAGAAGTTTGCCCAAGAAATTTGAACCTGTTGTTGTTCCCATAGAGGAATTTAAAGATTTAAGTTTAATGCAAATTGATGAGTTAACTGGTTCTCTTGTTGCTCATGAATATAGGATATCCAGATATGAAGGAGGATCATTGGAGCATGCCTTCAAATTGCAATTGCATATTACCAGAGGCAGAGGCAGAGGAAGGTCTTATAATCCTAAAAGAGGAGGTCAATTTTCTAGTCCAAGGGACAACATAACTGAATCATTGTCTGAGGAGAAATCTCAGCAGAATCCTCCTAATTTAAGAGGGAGCAACAACAAACCCTGGCAGCAAGAAAATCAGAGGTATGAAAAAACTAAAGTACAATGTTATTATTGTAAGAAGTTTGGGCATTTTTCTAGCAAATGTTAGAAGAAGCAAGTAGATGCTGGAAAGAAGTCTGCACATATCACAAATGAGTTTGAGGATCATCAAAATCCTGTGTTCTTGACATGTAATGTCACTCAGGAAAGTGCTAATGATATTTGGTTTTTGGGTAGTGGTTGCAGTAACCACATGACTGGTAATAGGGACATCTTTTCTTCTATTTATACAAGTATTCAATCTAAAGTCAAACTGGGAAATGATTGTAAGGTTACAGTCAATGGTAGAGCTATAGTTCTAGTTTACACTAAGAACAATCAGAGAAGAAATATTGATGATGTTTACTTTGTGCCTGGCTTAAAATGCAATCTTATTAGTGTTGGACAACTGATGGAGAAAAAGTATAGAGTGTTCTTCAAGAAAAAGGTATGTACAATCTATGATAAATTTCCCAGCAAATAGTTGATTGTAAGAGTAGAGATGACCAAGAATAAGATGTTTCCACTTGTTATGAGAAATGATTTGAGTGGTTCTTTAAATGTTTATAAAGTTGGAAGTTCATATGAATCTTGGTTATGGCATTTGAGATATGGTCATTTACATTTTTTTGGCTTAGATATGTTACAAAAGAAGCAGATGGTAAAGGGGCTACGCTGTATTCAACAACCTACAAGCTCTTGTGAGAGATGTATCCTTGGGAAGCATCACAGAGAGAAATTTGTTTCAGGTGTTTCCTACAGAGAAAAAGCTCCATTGGAAATCGTCCACACAGATTTATGTGGACCTATGCAAACACCTTTTTTTAATGGTTGTGTTTATTTTATGACTTTCATTGATGATTTCAGTAGGAAGACTTGGTTGTATTTGCTAAAGCAGAAATCTGAAGCCTTTGAATTTTTCAAGAAGTTTAAGTCTATGGTTGAGAATGAGAGTGGTCGAACCATTAAGATCCTGAGGTCTAACAGAGGAGGTGAATACAAACTTAATGAATTCATTGAATTTTGTGATCTTCATGGAATTAAGAGGCAATTTACTGCTCAATATACTCCACAACAGAATGGAGTGGTTGAAAGGAAGAATCAGACCATCATGGACATGGCTCGAAGCATGTTTAAAGAAAAGCATCTTTCAAATGAATATTGGGGAGATGCAATTCTTTGCTCTATTTTTATCTTGAATAGAAGTCCGACCAAGACCGTGAGGGATCGTGTACCTCAAGAAGCCTGGGATGGTAAGCCTTGCAATGTTTCTCATTTCAAAAATTTTGGATGTGTTGCATTTGTGCATGTACCTGCAGAAATGAGAAGGAAGTTGGATGACAGAAGTGATGCATGTATCTTTGTTGGATACAGTGAAGAGTCTGGGGCATATAAACTCTACAATCCCATCTCCCAGAAATATGTAATCAACAAAGATGTTCAATTTAAAGAAGATGAAGCTTGGGATGGAAGTATTGACAAATCAATTTCAGAGGGAGTTGTGTTACCCCGTGAAGATGATGATGGAGCTGAGCAGGCTGAAGGAGATGGACATATGGTTCCACATGCACATATGCATGCAGCAAGAAGTCCAACAAGGAAAACACCAGATTCCAGCCCATCTCAATTTAGAACGCCAAGAACTCATGAGCATGGTGAGACATCTGGACATGGTGGACATCAAACAGATTCACAGGTAAGAAGTGAATCAGATCCTACTTTAGCTTCATTGAAAAATAGGTTTAAAGGACAAAAACCTAGAAGTTTAAGAGAATTATATGATTGGAACGAAGAGGTAGATCAAATTTCAAATTTTTCATTTATAGCTTATGATCCTGTAATTTATGATGAAGTTGCTAAAGAGGATGTCTGGATAAAAGAAATGGATGAGGAGATTGATTTCATTGAAATGAATAACACTTGGGATATTGTCAATTTACCTAAAGACAAGAAAAGTATTGGTGCTAAATGGGTTTATAAGACTAAGCTAAATGAAAATGGTGAAGTTGAAAAGTACAAGGCAAGACTTGTAGCTCATGGGTTTAGTCAGCAACCCGATATTGATTACAATGAAACCTTTGCTCATGTAGCAAGGATTGACACAGTGAGGATGGTATTAGCTATTGCAACACAGAATAGATGGATCATGCATCATATGGATGTCAAGTCTGCATTCTTGAATGGATGTTTGGAAGAAGAGGTTTATGTAAGACAACCTCTGGGTTATGAGATTGATAAGTACAGAGATAAAGTTTATAAGTTGAGGAAAGTCTTATATGGATTGAAGCAGACATCCAGAGTTTGGTATAGCAGGATTGATGAATACCTAATCAGTGTTGGATTCAACAGAAGCCAAGTGAACCAACTCTGTATACAAAGGTAGAATAGAAAGGTAAAATTTTGATTGTCTGTTTGTATGTTGATGACTTGATTTTTACTAGAGATCTATCTGTAGATGATTTTAAAAATGCCATGAAAATAGAGTTTGAGATGACTGATTTAGGTTTGATGAAATTTTTTCTTGGAATTGAAGTAGATCAATCTGATGATGGCATTTTCATTTATCAAAATAACTATGCAAATGAAGTGTTGCAACACCAATGGCAACTAGTGTTAAACTAAGCAAGTATGATGAAGGATCATATGTTGATCCAACCCTGTATAAGAGGTTGGTTGAAAGTCTTATGTACTTAACAACAACCAGACCTGACATTATGTTTGCTGTGAGTTTGATTTCCAGATTCATGGAGACTCTGAAGAGTACTCATTGGCAAGCAGGAAAGAGGATCCTGAGATATGTTGCTGGAACAACTAATCTTGGTATCCAATACACATCAAGATTAAACTTTGCGCTGATCAGATATACTGATAGTGATTTTACAGGTTCCATCAATGACAAGAAAAACACATCTGGGTATATTTTTAGTCTTGATTCTGGAGCAGTGGCATGGGCATCAAAGAAACAACCCATTGTGACTTTATCTTCCACTGAGGCAGAGTATGTTGCAACAGTTGCAGCTGCATGTCAAGTTGTATGGATGAGAAGGGTCTTGACTCAATTGTTGCATAACCAAAATGATGCAACCCAGATTGTCTGTGACAATAAGTCTGCCATTGCATTGTCAAGGAATCATGTTTTTCACAAACAAAGTAAGCACATTGATACTAGGTATCATTTCATTCGCGGGCTGGTAACTGGTAAGGAGATTTATGTTCAGTTCTATAGATCTGAAGAACAATTTGCAAACATTTTTACAAAGCCTTTGGGAAATGAATTGTTTAAAAAACATAGAAGTAATATTGGGGTTTGCAAGCTGTAACACATTGTTTACAACAATTTTGTTTTACATGTTTTAGTTTGTATTGCCCTGAAATGATTAAGAGGGAGTATCTCAGAGATTAATCATTTCATCGCCTAGATACCGGCAGATCGGTGGCAATCTTGACTCTTCAAGACTCGAGGACTTAGCACTGATTTACTAAATTGTTTTAAATTGCTTAAACGGAGGCCGACTTAACCTTTGCAGGCTTGAGACACCATCACCGCCTTAATCAAATTCTTTTAGAGATCGAAGGGGCATTTTTCATTTTGTATAAGTACCTGAAACGGATTGTAATCAGATATATCTTGAAAATATTTTTGAATCAAATTTGTTACTTTGTATTTGGAGCTCTGCTCTGCGTTTATATTTTACTGAGTTTGTAAATTCATTTTATTTCTTGATAAAAAATTTGTTTTTTGAACAAACACAGTAATTTCTTTTTTTTTTACTGATTGGGAATCAGGTTTGACATTTATCCCCATATTACTTGTTGGAGCGTATATGATTTTAAAAAATCATTTTAATTATAAGTTTGTTATTTCATATTTCGGAGTTCACTTATTACAAGTTCGCGGATTTTTTTTTCTTGACCAAACGCCGAAACCCGAAGTGTTGGGCCCACATTCCATTCGCATTTTCGCCATCCGGGACTTGTTGTCTGTTGGTGTTTGGCATTTGTAATCGCCAAACCTCGAACCCAGAAACTCAAAGTGCTGGGCCGAGAGCCTTTTTGCATTTCGCGATTCGGCAAACAGCGTGGTCTTTTGTTTTTTGTGTTCGGCGTTTGTAATCGCCAAAACCTGATTGACCTCCGTTTTTCACATCTAGATGTAGTCCACATGAGCACCTAGTGTGCGTCTCATCAAGCATTCTTCTTCATCATCTACATTGTTGCAGTTTTCTTCGGAATCATTCATGTCTGGGCTTCGAACTGCACGCTTCTCAGTCTTAGGCCCGCCCATGGCAAACTGCAAAACCATAACTCTTTGTCCGGTTATTAAAATAGACATTGAAAACTAATCATGGATAAATCACAGAAGTCGTCCTTACACTTACTCTGTGGCATGTCGCTTTTAATGTCAATATGTCCGAGTCCTTAAAAATATGATCTTTCTCTGTAAGCAGAAGACCAGACCTGCTTTAACTTTTACAATTCTATTTGGCATCCCAATAAATTGTTAATGCTCATATGCAACCAACGCATGACCATGATTTTTAATATACCATGAGTGTAAACAACATTCTGTCTTATCATTCCCTCAAATATAATAAGAAAAAGAGTTACAAATACAAATTTTCCTGGTTTTATCTGGAAGACAATACTACTTAAATGTTCAAGGGGTGTTACTTGTAGCAAATATGTTAACAGAGATTAGTGCCCTAGAACAACAAGAGTTAGTATTACAAACAAAAAAATTAAACGCAAATGTGCCGAGGCAATGGAATGAGTTAAACCTGTTTTCAAAAATCGAATGGCGTTTGCAGTGCAAAGTAGTAGAATGGCGGATACAAGTAAAGGAAGAGTCGTCGGTTGTCTTTTCGTGCAAGCCATTTGATGTTTCTTAGCGGCTTAGAATCGCTTATTTACACAAGCCCTTTACACAAGAAATATGCGGTTCAAAAAGAATTAGACTACTGCATGAGAAGGCAGATCCAGAGGGGGCGGTAGACAAAATGCATTCCGACTGCGATTATTATATAGCAGAGCAAGAGGGCGTGGTTGAAATATTTCAATAAAAATTCGAGCATGAACTTTGTACAGAAGCCACAAATAGGCGTATTGCACTGTCATGACGATAGAATCTGTACCAGGTTGCTAGGCAAATGCTACGGCGTTATGTCAGTCTGAACGCAGCATGTCACCGGATTACTTAAAAAAACTTGTGTCAATTACAATTGCCACGAAAGATCGCGTAAGCGTCCTGACAAAATTAAAAAAAATCTGTGGCCAGATTACTAAAAAAAACACTTGTGTCAATTACAATTTCCACGAAAGATCGCGTAAGCATATTGACAAGATTAGAACTTGCAAGAGTAGCCGTGCAGGGTTGCCAGTGGGCCCTAGTGTGAGGATGGCAGTCACTTTGGACAAAGACATGTCTCGTTTGTGCCCTCAGCGTTTAAAGGTAGAAACCGTTTATTTAGGGAGCGTTTCTATAGATCGCTGGTGGGCATAATGTTGATGGCATGGGATACCGGTTAATCATAGTATAAAATGTGATGTCTAATTCTTTTAAGAGAAATGAGAAATGTTGTTTTATTTTTTTTTTCTCAAATTAGAATGATTTTCAGCAGGATTTCAGGTAAATGTATTCTGAAATAATGGTTCGATAATATTCATTTGGTAGAATTCTTAAACTATGGTTATTCATTTTGTAGAATATTTAAACTATGATTATAATTCCGAATTTATTTTGGGGGCTCAATCAGAGCGTTTAACTATCATTGAAAAGATCGATCTCGAAAAACCTTCATTTTGACCCTCAAAATGGTTCTGTAAGTTAAAAACTGTTAAAAATAGTAAATTGTCAAAATTGCCAGAAAATTGTTTTGAGCAAGTTGGAAAAGGTGGGTGGTCACCGATATCCACCTGGATCAATCCTCCCTCCTTAGGAGACAATGGTCTCCATTGCGTTGAGTTCCCGCATCAGATGAAGAAATTTCTGTTGAAATTGGCCCCGTGTAAGCCACTTGCGTTGGTGCAGGAGTTGCTTTGCTTTGACAACTCGATAAAGCTAAATCCTTTGCTATAGAGTGCCCTTGATCTGTGTTTCCACAATCTGATCACTGAATTTCTGGTGCATGCAGTCAAGGTTGAGCTATGTTGGTGTCAACTTCTCTGCTATCTCTGAGGTGTCAAATAATGGTGGTAAATATGGTCGAAGGAGAGCCACATTGAAGACTGGGTGCAGGCCAAGGAAAGGGGGAATGTTGAGCTCAAAATCATTGTCACCCACAACTTTGGTGATGGTCTACGACCAATAACAGAGTGGGTGAATCTTCTGATGGGACCCTATAAGGCGTTCTTTCTGCAAGTGCAACCAAACTTTGTCTCCCACTACAGTTCATGCAGACCCAAGGAAAATTGCAGAATGATTTCCATGAAAAGTGGTCTACATACTTACGACAGTTTCACCTCAACACCAAGTATAAAACATGGAGTACCAACTGAGTTGTTGATTGGCTCAGTCGACCTCTAGTCGAGGCACTCACCACGGTGCTAGAATCTTCCGACCATGAGACCTCCAGATGGCCCCACCTCTATGAGACAGACCCTGACTTCTCTACCACCTACCAAATGTTGGGCTCCAACTCAGTGGTTGCTAATTTCAATCTTCAAGACGAGTTGTTATACCATATAGGCCATCTCTGTGTTCCATCAAGTGAGTGCGCGAAGCTGATTTGGGAAGCTCACTACAATCGGGTGGTAGGACACTTTGGGGTCGAGAAGACAATGACAGTGTTGCAGAAACATTTCTATTGTTCGAAACTTCGACAGGATGTCGCCAAACATATCACTACTTCCACCGCCTATGCTATTTTCAAAAAGACCACTAAGAAACAAGGCTTGTACACCTCTCTGCCTACTCCTGACAGGTCGTGGGAATCCATCTCAATGGACTACATGTCGGCCCCGCCATCCACCAAGAAGGGAAATGATTGCGCTTTTGTGGTTGTGGATGGATTTTCCAAGATGACGATTATAGCCACCTGCAAGAAGAACGTCACAATAGAAGCCACTGCCAAGCTCTTCTTTGAATATATCTTTGACCGTGACAGTCAACTCCTCAGTACATTCTGGTCGAGCCTCTAGTCACTGTTGGATACCAAGCTCACCAAATCCACTGCCTTCCACCCCCAGATAGATGGCTAAACTAAGGTCGTCAATTAAATGAGCGTACATATCTTGCTCATGTACGATTCAAAACACCCCAACACATGGGATGAGAGTCTTCCCTATGTCCAGCATAGCTACAACCGAGTCTTGCATAGCTTAACTAGCCACAACCCCTTTCAGGTGGGATTGAGATTCCAACCATGGGGCCCCATGGATGTTGCACTACCCCTAGTGACCACCCCGACCGACTCATCCCCTACTCCACCAGAAGATGACAAAGTCACCCAGTTCATTGAGTGGATCCAACACATCTTCCAAAAGGTTCATGATATTCTACATAAGTCTAATGCCAAGTACAAGCACTGCCATGATCAACATCGAGTTCCACAAAAGTTTTAGGTGGGAGACAATGTTTGGTTCCACTTGCAAAAAGAAGGCCTTACAGGGCCCTATCGGAATCTTCTCCCACTCCATTATGGATCGTACACCATCACCAAGGCTATGGGTGACAATGCTTTTGAGCTCAACATTCCCCCTTTCCTTGGCCTAGACACCTCAGAGATAGAAGAGGAGTTGACACAAAAAACGATAAACCCAGACTACATGTGATAGGAATCCAATGATCATATTGTGGACACATATATCAAGGGCACTTGACAACAAATGATCCATCTTTATTGAGTCGTCAAAGCATGACATCTCTTGCACCAAGGCAAGTGGCTCACTTGGGGCCAAATTCAGAAAAAAATTCCTCATCTAATGGAGAAAATCAATGTAATAGAGACCATTGCTTCCTAAGGAGAGATAATTGATCCAGGTGAATATCAGTGTCCACCCACTTTTTCCAGCTTGCTCAAAACAATTTTCTGACAATTTTGATAATTTATTATTTTTAGCAGTTTTTAACTTCCGGGGCCATTTTGAGAGTCTAAATGAAGGTTTTTTGGGATCGATCTTCCCAATGATAGGTAGGTCTTTGATTGAGCCCCAAAAATGAATCACCTCGATGATACCTTTCCAACGGGCTATCATGCACCCAAAACGAAGATCATATGAAAAAATTACGACCATGTGAAGTTGATGTACTAACTTACCCAAACAGGGCCCACATGAATTTTGGCGCATTATCTCCTAGGCTTAGGTTTTTGGATGTCTAGGATTTTCAAAATTCATGCTTATTGTTAAAAGGCCTTCAAAGCATCATTGTAATCATCTTCTTGCGAATGAGTGCAGCCATCACATCTCTTCTCAGAGATAAGCCGCCACCATTCCAGTAAGCTTGTTTTCCACTGCATTTTACAGTTTTAGTTTATTTCCTTATTGAATAGAAAACCAGTTTTTCTCTATCTCCGTTATTCTGTGTTACGCATATTTTAATAATATTTATTAATTTTGTTCCGCTCATAAAATATGGATCAGTCTGTCAGTGAAGACTTATAGCGCAACATTCATCAAACAATATTTCATCAATGAACAATTAAAGAGAACAAAACATGTAGCCAAATTTCCTTTCTAGTGACACCACACCTAACCATGTAGACTAAGGAATCATTTTTACAAATTACATAGTATTTCCACACATGACTACAAGAAGAGAAAATGACACACATGATAGGAATATCGTCTTCCTCCTCTGGAATAGCACACATACTTAATGTCTTTGTGTAGAGCTTCTACATCTCTCTTCAGTCTTTGTTTTGGATCTCCCTACTTTCCTTTCATTTGTTAGAGTCATGAATTAAAAAAAAAAATCGTTTTGGATCTCCTTACTTTCCTTTCATTTGTTAGAGTCATGAATTAAAAAAAAAAATCTTTGTCTAATTGAAGCCGCAAAGCTCAATGTGTACTTACATCAATAAATCAAGGAGCACACGACCCCACTGAGAGGCATGGATAGTCTTCTCTCAAGATTTCTTCAGTTATTTTTCTACATTAGTACCTCTTTCCTCTCATAAGCTTTTTGGTGATTGCTAGAGCATGGTCCAAGAGTCTCTCTCCGAGTTTGTGCGTATGAGTTATAGCTAGCTTTATCTTTCTTGTCTTCCTACTCATGTATTGATCCAACTTACAGTTATAATATTTAAATTGTAACATCTCGCTCTACTAAACACGTTTTTATTGACATATTCCAACTTACAGTTATAATATTTAAATTGTAACATCTCGCTCTACTAAACACGTTTTTATTGACATATTTTTTTAGGACATTTACGTGCAAGTGATCTGATTATGGTATATTATGATTTCATTCTGGTAAATTAATCATTAAAATTTCAGATTAACACAGATCATCACCTTTAAGCGTGGAGTTAACAAAATCTGAAACATACTTTTATCAACCATAATTATTATACATCTCATTTATACAGAACTTATAATGTGCTTCGCAGTGTGTTTCCAGTGAAAAGAAATGAAAAGAATCCGTAACGAAAGATTAAAATAATTTAAGGAATGAAAAGTCTCCGTAACAAGGCGAAGTTGTTAATACGGATTCCCACAACAAGTTGTTAATAATTTAAGCAATGAAAGGAATCCGTAAGAAAGCAAAGAATCCGTAAGGGTAAAATGTTGTTATTTTTGGGTTGGTTAGTTTTAGTTTTTGGGTTTTTTTTGTCAGAATTTGGGGATGTAAAATTGGATAAAATCTATATTTTTTTGTTGTTGTTTAAATAGCATTTTTAAATACATAAATGAATTTTGAATATATAAATAAATGAATTCAGCGTGTTGAAAAACCCTCGAAACACTTGGATTATAAAATCTTAACCCCTCAAATCTGTTAATTCAACCATTCATCACCAAATTTCAAACAAATCAAACAGAAAAAATTACCAAAAAATAGCCAAAAATTAAGTTTAAACTATTGCTTTTTTCAGCATTGAACTTCCCAGTAACGAGGGACAAAGCAGTCAAGGCAGTAACGAAAAACTCTTAATGCATAAATATGTATGGAAGTCTCTGTGATACATTTCAACAGACAGTAACATAAATATGTATGGAAGTCTCTGTGATACATTTCAACAGACATTAACGTAATTATAATTTCAGTACCTGAAATTGTTCACGGAATTAATGGGATTCTTGTGCTCTTACATATTGACCTTCTCCTATACCCAATTTCTTCATAGATTAATAGGACCGCAATTATTGTTTAACTGATTAATGGAACTGGACGGATTAAGCAATAGAGCTGACTGTTACGTGAGCTTTATGGGTTGTGTTGCCGAGTGTAGATGTAGTCCACATGAGCAGATAGTGTGCGTCTCATCAAGCATTCTTCTTCATCATCTACATTGCTGCAGTTTTCTTCAGAATCACTCATGTCTGGGCTTCGAACGGCATGCTTCTCAGTCTTAGGCTCGCGCGTGGCAAACTGCAAAACCATAACTCTTTGTCCGGTTATTAAAATAGACATTGAAAAATAATCATGGATAAAACACAGAAGTCGTCCTTACACTTACTCTGTGGCCTCTCGCTTTTAATGTCAATATGTCCGAGTCCTTAAAAATATGATCTTTCTATGTAAGCATAAGACCAGACCTGCTTTAACTTTCACAATTCTATTTGGCGTCCTAATAAATTGTTAATGCTCATATGGAACCAACGCATGACCATGATTTTGAATATACCATGCGCGTAAACAACATTATGTCTGATCATTTCCTCAAATATAATAGGAAAAAGAGTTACAAATACAAATTTTCCTTCTTTTTTCTGGAAGAAAATACTACTTAAAAGTTCAAGGGGTGTTACTTGTAGCAAATATGTTAACAGAGATTAGTGCCCTAGAACAGCAAGAGTTAGTATTACAAACGAAAAATCTAAATGCAAATGTGCCGAGGCAATGGAATGAGCTAAATCTGTTTTGAAAAATCGAATGGCGTTTGCAGTGCAAAGTAGTAGAATGGCGGATACAAGTAAAGGAAGCGTCCTCAGTTGTCTTTTAGTGCAAGCCATTTGATCTTTCTTAGCTGCTTAGAATCGCTTATTTACACAAGCCCTTTACACAAGAAATATGCGATTCGAAAAGAATTAGACTACTGCATGAGAAGAAAGATCCAGAGGGGGCGGTAGACAAAATGCATTCCGACTGCGATTATTATATAGCAGAGCAAGAGGGCGTGGTTGAAATATTTCAATAAAAATTGGAGCACGAACTTTGTACAGAAGCCACACACAGGAGTATTGCACTGTCATGACGATAGAATCTGTACCAGGTTTCCAAGCAAATGCTACGGCGTTATGTCAGTCTGAAGGCAGCGTGTCGCCGGATTACTAAAAAAAACTGTCCCCAGATTACTAAAAAAACCTTGTGTCAATTACAATTGCCACGAAATATCGCGTAAGCGTACTGACAAAATTAAAAAAAAAATCTGTAGCCAGATTACTAAAAAAAAGGAGTAAGCTAACTGCGCTACGTTTTGGAGATCGATGGGACGTCTCGGGCACGGGCACCGGGCTCCATCGGGTAGAACGCCCACCTCTCCGCCGCCCAGCCTCCCGTTCTGCCCCTCCGC
>SNQJ01S0020576.1:83718-153156 GCA_010110895.2 Picea sitchensis | reverse complement strand
CGCACATTCTCGAAAGCCAAAGGTCGTGGGGACGTATACTTCGGAAGCAGGAACAGTATACGGAAGCAGGGGACGTATACTTGCCAAGCGGTTCTCAAAAGCGCTAAGAAGATGATCAGTAGAAGTTTTGCAGGGATGAACCGTCGAGGAAGAGCGAACCTGCGTAATTGGCGGGGTATCCATTCCCTCCATTTAAATTTCAAAATTCAAACAGGTTCCACGTCTGCACATAGCAACGGGGCGCTGGGCGGCGGAGGGGCAGAACGGGAGGCTGGGCGGCGGAGAGGTGGGCGTTCTACCCGATGGAGCCCGGTGCCCGTGCCCGAGACGTCCCATCGATCTCCAAAACGTAGCGCAGTTAGCTTACTCCCTAAAAAAAACTGTCGCCAGATTACTAAAAAAAAATTGTGTCAATTACAATTGCCACGAAAGATCGCGTAAGCGTACTGACAAGATTAAAACTTGCAACCCACCATTAATGACAAGACTTTGCCGTGCAGGGTAGCCGGCGGGGCCTAGTGTGAGGATGGCACTTGCTGTGGACAAAGACATGTCTGGTTTTTTTTTCTCATAATTTTATCAAAATATCAAATCAAAATTTAGCAAAATTTAGTATTTGGTTGAAAATTTTACTTTGATATTAAAATAAAGCTAAATATGTATACTTACAATTTTACTTATCGAAATAATCGAAATAATTTATAAGTAATTAATTATGGATTTACTTTGATGCAATCTACTATTTTAACAATCCTTTATCAATCAAATTCCATTCTAGTCATTTAAATGCACCATATGAATCTTGCTCATATCATGTCTTTGAAACCCAGTCAACAAGGTCTCTTGAGTGGAATCGACATTTTAGTTCTTAAACATCATATGTTATGGACTTCATTAATGGATGCCACATATATGAATAGTATGTATATATAGGATTTAATTATAAAGAGAAATGTGAGAATAAACATTAGTCTAAGTGTGAGTTTAATCAAGGGATTAATTAAAAATATTAAATAAATTAAAAGAATTGAGATAAATTAAATTTTAGAAAAAAAGTGAGCAAAATTTAAAGATTGGATAAAATGCACATGTGTATGTAATTAATAAAAAAAATAAAAATAAATAAAATAAATAATAATATGAAAGAATAGGTGTACACATAGAATGATATTTAGAGTCAAGTTACCACTAGTCTAACTAGAAGAAGATTTTTAATCCACCTCTAATTAAAATCTAGTTAGGAGACACTCATTAAATGATAATTTGGGGAACAAAGGGACAACTAAGAGTGAAAATAGGAACACATTGGGGAATGTGAGGGAAATCGATTTTTTAAATAAAATAAAAATGGTAATTATTTGTGTGGAGAGGGTGACAAGTGTGTGGTTGAATAATAGTAATTAAATTAATTAAAAATATAATTAATTTTGCATAAGGACATTTATTTAAAAATGGTAATGATTTGTGTGGAGAGGCTGACAAGTGTGTGGCTGAATAATACTAATTAAATTAATTAAAAAAATAATTAATTTTACATAAGGATATGTGTCATTGAGGATTTTTCTATAAAACAAATGTGGTAGAAGGAAAATGGATGGGTTATGGGGAGAGAAGAGTACCCTAACATTCGCTTGAAGGTATTTGTAATTCTGAAATAAAAATTGTATTTGTAATTTGAATTAGGCAGGTATGATAATAGATCTTTTGCTCTGTTAAAAGTTTTGTATAAAGTAATAAAGAAAGAATCTAGAGTTGTATCAAGAGTCTCGAGCCTTTATAAGACAAGGTTTCCACTCTTGTGACTTTCTGAAGCCGTATCAGAAGTCTCGGGCCTTTGAAAGACAAGGTTTCCACTTCTGCGACTTCCTGACAGACTAACTAGTTTCTGCCTGAGCAATCGGCCAGGAGCCTATCTGACATTCTCTCTCTCTAGAACAGAGGACTAAGATTAAAAGCCCTGTTTTTCTGTGCAGTTGTAGTTATCTCTCCTATAACATATGGATTTTTCAGATTGTTTTCGTTTTGTAAATAATACTGTTGATAGTACTGTCTCAACTTCAGAGTCTCAACACTGCTTAATGATTCATTATATGCCAACAATAGAGACTCTATATCCCAGAATACAAGACGTTTACAAAGGCATGAGGCCTCCCGGAACACATAAGTATGGGTTAGGTTATATTGAGCAATGTGATTAGGTTATTCCTGATTGTAGGTTTTCAAACTCTCTACCTGACACTATGCAAAGACCCTCAATAGATGAAATTCACAAATTTCATTCAATAATGAAAGGATGTCCCAAGGGATCCATAGAAGAAGTTTGGATCAAAAAGATGTTAAACTGGGATTTGTTTACAAATCTAGAAACAAATGACTTCAACATAGCCACATCAGATGAAGAAAAGGCAAGACTGTCACAAAAATGGCAGAATTATATTTCTGATAAAAACACATGGATTTCTTTCTATGAATGGAAGAAATTATTCCAGAATCTTGAAGTCCAAATGATGGAAGGAGGATCTAAAACACCTCATAAACACAAGTGGAAAAGTCTGGAAGGATAGACAGTTGAATCAAGTTCGACTTTTCCTCCATTCAAAGGCATTGTCCTTGAAGACAATAACAGACAAGTCAGAGCAGTACCTCTATTGCTTTCTGATGAAGCCACCCAACTAACGGGTGTTAATAGAAGAGTCCAATCACTAGCAGAACAATTAAATTGGAAAAACACAGCCTTGAGAGGCATGGCTACACACACATTTGTAACAAATGACTATGCCAGACGTGGACAAATAAGAGACTTGCAAGTCTACAAACACTGTAGTCCAGTCTATAAATGAAATACAGGATAAAGTTACAGATGCCAAAGAGAAAATGGACACTGCTCTAACAGAAATATCTTCAAAATCTAGAGAGTCCAAAACAAATCATGAGGAATTAATCGAAGGATTAGGAGAAGCCTTCTCCAATATGGGTAAATCACTGTTAGAAATTAAACAGAAGGACAATATCCCTGATAAACCCATTCCTGATCCTTATATCCTCCCAAATTATCCAATATCTATCTTGTCTCATGTATATAAACCATCTGAGACCAAAATAGATAAAAGGTTTCCTCATCATTTTCCCCCTGAAAAGGATACACCAGAATCCTCAAAGGAAAATCTTTCCCTAGTACCCATTCAAAAACCTGCTTATGAGAATCTCCCTCACCATGTAAATAGACCGCCAACACCAGACCTCTTGGGAAAAGGAAGATTACTTGAAACCGAAACATTTGCAGAAGATTGGTTCCCAGAATGGAACATTGATAGTCTGTCAGTTGGACAGATCAGACAAATGATTGACAGAATGCATGTTTCATACAAAGTCATGTGTATGAAAGGAAAAACAGAAGTTGAAGCATGCAAATCCATAATTCAATGTTTTACTAGAACACTGAGCAAGTGGTGGGAAGTCATTTCATCTCCACTAATGATTGCTAAGATGGAAGCATAAATCGTAAGAGATGAACAAGGGGATGTAGTATATCACATTGATGGGACCCCCCACAACAACATGATAGGAGCCCTTGCCACAACAATCCTTGAACATTGGTGTGGAACCAAAGGAGAATTAGCAGACAAACATGAGCTAATCCTTATGAACATGAACTGTAGAAAGATGTCAGAATATGAAGAATTTCATAAGGATTGGACACAGAGAATCTTCGAGGTGAAGGATAGTCAAAACCTCTTATGGAAACAAGTTTACTTGACTTCCATACCTAGTAAATTTGTAGAATATCTAAAAATGTAGGAAGTTTTCAAGCTTCCATATGAAATGTACACATGGGGAGAAATTTATTCTCTCATTACTAAAGCTCTGGTAGGGTTGTGTGTAAATATGAAAGTTCATAACTCTGTAAATAAATTATCTCACTTACCAGACAAGAAATCTGTATGTGAGAAGTATGCTCTATACATTTCAGACCCTATCAAAAGGAAAAGAAAAAAGCAAAAAGATTTCAAAGAAAATAAAAGATATAAGTACAAACCCAAGACACACTATTATGAGCCTGAAGACATCAAACTAAAAACTCAGGCTCATCAGGCTAGGCAGCAGGTCCAGTGCTGGATCTGTGGAAAAACTAGACACATCGCACACAATTGTCCGTATAATAAAGCATCAAGGATGTCAAAAGGAAAACATTATGAACAAAAAACTAAAGAAACTCAGGCTAGCAAACAATTAGCCCCGAGGACACATTGCAACAGATGCAGGTCAAACAATCATGAAACAAACCAATGCTCACACAACCCCTTTCCAAAAAGAGAAGAAGTACATTTGATGCAACAAGGTTGTTGTTCAGAATCCACTAGTTCCTCTGAGTTTGAATATAGCTCAGAAGAATAATTTTTGATGAATCAAAACTGCATATGTAAAAATCCTAACTTTTGTTCTTGTGAAGATAGTTTTAATATCTCTGAGTCTAAATCTAAGCCAGAAATCAATGTTAGAGAAAAGATAAAAATTTGCATGTTCAACAATGTTGGCAACTAAGAAGCACAAATGCTGACACAAATCAAAGCCCTACTAGAAGGAGATATGAACAATTCTCTTCTTGAAACATTTTTAAAATCAATCAAAACAAAACAAAGGTCAAGGTATGCTGAATTTTCAAAAAGAGAACCTTTGTTTTTAAAAGCTTCCTTTGATAAAAATACAAAAATCTTTATCAAATACAATAATGAAGCAAAGTTACAGCGTACATCAGTAACTGATCTAGCCAGAGAAATGATCCTTTTAAGAAAAGAAGTTACTAATTTGAAAGAAAAATTGAGAAAATTGGAAGAAGAGTCTGAAGACAGCTACAAAGTAGACTCTTGAGCAAGACAAGAAATCAGAGATATCAGGATTCAGTTAGATTCTAGACCACCTCCTCTGGAAGATGCACCTATTGAAGAAAGGCCTAAAACTACAGCTCAACTCCAAGGGCTAAGCGTAATGAAAATCTTGCCTATCAGATTTTAGAAATATCAAGTAAAGATAAACTTAGAAATAAATTCTGAAATCTTTTGTTTGAATGCACTACTGGATACAGGATCAGATATGAACATAATTCTTAAAGATTTAATTCCCCTCAAATACTGGTTTCCTAGTAGCCATTCTACTATAGGATTGGGGAATGTTTCCACAAATATGGATTTTGAAATTCCTAAAGGAATCTTATTATTTGATGAATATGCTCCAGGGATGAAATTTCTATTGTCAGAGTTACCAGTCGATTGTATTCTAGGAACTCCTTTTCTATCCGCAGCAGAGCCACATGGCTCTTCCGAAACATCTGGCAGAGATCATGGATACTTTATCACTCTACCAAGTATCAATGGCCATCCACCAAAAAAGAAGACTTTGGCTTTTATCTCACAATCACATGCCCAAATTGCATATTGTTCAAAAAACATGGTGATAATTAATATTTGGGATGATTATAGAAATATTCCAGTCACAAAATATCTGGATGATCATACAGCATGGAAAATATATTGTCAAAATTGGGCACCACAATGGCAGCTAAGATGGTCTAAAGAAGTAGAATTTGGGTTACCAGGTTTCTCTACAAATACCAACATTCATGTCATTCCACCACAACATGTGATAGGACAAATGTACAAAGAATCCACTATTGCAGCTAGACAGAAGTTGGTTGAAATAGGAGATTTAACCAGAATCAGATCTGCAAAAAGAAACTGGTTTTGTCAAGAAACACAGAGATGGAACCAAACCCCAGCATGGAACTTTTTCCAAATTAATAGAATGAGAGATATACGGTCATGGCCACAACAAGATCCTCATCATCGATTGTTTCAGATAAATTATTTCCAGTATAAAGCAATGTGGAATCATGTTTGTTTATGGACTGATAAATACAGATATTATTATTGTATGATTAAATTTTCTGATCAGTTCTCCTCTTTCCCTGAACCAAACTGGCTTCAAGATTGGTGGAAAAAGTTTGGCTTAAATTCCAGCACTATCCATCTAGATGTCATTGACACTGCGAGGATGCTTTTATTCCCTCATAGAAATTTTCCAAACATTATATATAATTTAGAACAAATTTTTGAAAGTGAGTATAAAATGTTTTTTATCAGAGAAAAGCATCCATGGGTCATCAGGATATGGTATGTACTACAACAAGATGAAGATCATGATGAAGATCCCGAAATGTACCGTGAAATATACACTCAACATTGGGACCCAAACCACTTTCGACATTTCCATGACCAGCCAGTGGAATGATAAATACTTTCAAGTCTTACTGACCGACAATAGTGTCAGTCGGTTTCAGTGGGTCGACGTTACTAACCTCCACAGTGTAATTCAATTCTAATTGGTCGACAGTGGAGCCAATCGGGTTTAGTGGGTTGATGTGACCCATATCCACTTTGTAATGAAATAATGAGCATCTTGGAAACTTGGAGCACTTCTCCAACTTTTGGCGTGGTTTGACCCACATTTCCAAGATTCTCAATTCACATGCCTTATAGAAAGTGACAACTGGTAGGGGAATCTTGCATGACTACCCCGCCAAATTTAAAGTATAATTTACTTTTCTTAGTGGAATATAAAGTTATGATTTGGTCGGAAGAATCTTGCACGATTTCTACCGCCAAATCTCTAAAAGTAGATTTAGTGGAAAACATGTAGGGTCCAGAGTCTTGTCGAGTCTCATCGGCGAAATGAATCTCTTCTCCACAAATTTGTATATAAGGAGAGGAGGAGATCATGAAAAGAGGGCAGTGTAAGAGAGTTTGTAGGTCAGTCAATCTGAGTCTTCCTAAAGCTCCCTCTGTCTGAGCTTTCGAGTCATTCTATGTGTATGCAAGTATTTGCAAGTTTGTAAGTGTGTTGTGAGCGAGTAGAGCATCTTGCTCAATTTGTATACCCTGTCTTTAGAGCTTCGGCTCTCAGTTTTAATATAAAAGACTTCCGCAAGCATGTTTATAAATCTTGAGTATTGTCTCTTATTGTGCATCTGTTAGTTTCTACTTGCCTACCATTGCAATCTGTGTTCCTTGAAGGATTATGTGCCGAGTTTCTCTCAAGAGGTAGATAAGGTTCTCTGATCACTGGAGATAAGGTTCTTGGAAGGAAGTTGTGCCAAGGTTCTCTTAGGTCCTAAAGCACCTGTAGTAAGTCCCGCAAGGCAAGAGGCCGCTTAGGGCAGTTTTGGGTGTTGGGTTGTTTGAAGGTTCACTAGGAGTTTCCCGAAGGTTCGCATAAGGCCAACAATGGGGTTCACATAAGGACCATCTTGGAGTTCGCCAAGATAATTGGATTGGATCTGCAGAGAGTAGCAAGAAGTAGAAGGTCAAGCAGCAAAAGAAGGCAGACGCATGAGATAGATCAATCTTCAAGCTTCATTCTTCGTCGGAGGAAGCCTGTGAGTCACAAATTGATTGTGATTGATTGTGATTGATTCCCTAACAAGTTAGTGGTAATTTGTAAATTGAATCTTTGTCAAATCATGGTGAAAATGTTACCAATCCAGATCTTGAATTTGTTGGTCTCTTTAAATTTTATTTGCCTCACAGTAATGCAGAACTTATGCGAGCGTTGCCAATCTAGTTGCAGGCACGATACCTTAGACCTTGAGATCGTTGCCATTTATTTGATATTGACTCAACTTAACCATTACGAATGTGTTGCCAATCTCATCAACATAAATGAATTTTTACAGTCCCACTTGGTCGTTTCCAAGTTGAAACTTCAATCCGAATTTGGATCGTTAGGGTCGTTGCAATAAAACATTTTCTTTTCTTTTGTAGCCAATCTACAATTAGAAATTGTTTGATCGTTGTACACATTGTTGGAACTCTGTAAACTACTACCAATGTGGTCGCTATTCTTGTATTAAAATTTTGAGGACGATTTCCTTGAGAACAGTGCATAATATCGTTTGTTGGAGCTAGATTTGCAGTTTCATTACAATTTATTTTAAATCGGAAATCCTGAACTTAAGTTTCATTTTGGTCAATGTGAATTTCATTGAATGTTCAGAAAATGATTTTCGTATGGATGTTTCCTTTTATTTACAATTAAAAGTTTGTATGCGCCTTCGTCATTGCAAAAATTTAATAACAAATCGTATCTAGAAGGACGTCGTAGACTCAAGCTAACGTTGATTGTGAAATGATTATGGTCGCTACTAATTGATTTATAATTGGGCGTTGATCTATTTTTTTCCATACCTGAGTTAAATTTCTTGGATCTTTGTATAGTAATTACAAATCCAATATTATAATTATGGACGTCGAAGAATCTTTGGAAATTCTAAAACCAGAAATGATATAGTTACTATTGCATTAATTTGCAATCCAGAATTGGGGTTTCGTATAATCGCTCCGAGAGTTGTTTAAGTTTTCTTAACTGACATTTTAAGGTCAGCTCTTAGATTTAGTGGTGTAGAGTTAGTTCCTAGCGATCCTAACTCTTTCTTACGATTGCTGGTGTCTAATCGATGTTATCTTATAGTCGAATCTAATCATCCTCAAATATTTTTACCAAAGCAACTGCTGGTTTCTTTCATCGTTTGATTACACTGTTGTTTTTTCCATCGTGTTCCCTACGGATTTTTGTTATCAATTCAAAAATTTGTTGTAATCCTGTGTATATATTTCACACTCCTAGTATTATGGAGTAATTCACTCCGCGCATGGAATTATTCCTCAGATTTTCACATCATCCGTATTGATAGGAAGCTCAAATTTTTCTCCTTGGATATTATTATCGTATACTTCCTCGAGAGCTTGTAGCAATAGGTGGAAGTAACGCATACACCTTAGAATTATGAAATCTTCTCTTACACTATCATAGCTTATACATAAAAAGACATGGCAGGATAATTCATAGGAATAAAGGAATTAAATTAAAGTATATATATAATAACAAAAGGGTGGCAAAGATAATTAATAGTAATAATGTGTTATTATTAAGTTACATAAAAAGAAGTAGCGGAATTAAGCAATAGAAATTATGGGTACCCTTAATTAGAATGGCTATTTACTTATTAAAATATGTAGTAATTTGATGTAGGAAATCAAGGATATCTTAACATGTAAAATATTAATTCTAAGGGATGTAATATTAAGTAATATTGTGGGTATAATATTAGAAATTTTATAGAATTCTTGTTTAGATACTTGGTATAATATTAGAAATTTTATAGAATTCTTGTTTAGATAACGAATATTTAAATAGACTTAATGTGATTTTATTTTGGATTAACATTGTGGCACATTATGTGAGTTGAAAACCTTTATCTAAGAAAGACATTTTAGTATGGATAATAAAATCTTATGCCTAATACTTTATTATTTTATAGAAAAAGTCCTAAGATTTTAGTAAGAATATTTTAAATTAATTCTTGATGATTTGAATATGTAATTATTGAGTTATAATGTATAAAATTCATCTTGATATTATATGAGTAATTTTATTTATATAAAATCAGAATTTGTACTATTACTTATAATTGTTTATTTCATTGTTTACAATTATCTTGGTTTGGATAAGTCATGAGTCTAGTTTAGAAAGGGATATGTGAATAGATACCTCCATGTTCCTGAGAACCATCGTCAGTCTTGAGACCTTTAATGGTCAAAATCAATTAGATAAATCCTAGACTTGAGCATTGATTATATATCTTGGAAGTCCTAACCTTACAGGTAGTTTGGGCGGGTTATAGTGATGATAAAATTGATTGTTGTCGTGTTGTGATGTAGATGAGAATAGAATGTGAATTTCGATGTATGTTAATGTAGTGTAACATTGTTCTAATGATGTTTACAAAAAATATATATTACCACTATTGTACTCACTTACATTGATGTCGTAAAAGAGGGGGAGTTACATATGTTATCAGAGCGGGTTCAACCCTGTGACATCAGACTGTTACGCCTTCCACTGTGTTAAATTAATGATTAAGGATGTATCACTAATTAATTTTGAAATTGTCCATGCACATAATCGTGGTTACAGGAAGTAGGGTAAGTAGATAACATGGTGTTGGAGGAAGATGTGTGACACGTCTGATAATATGCATGCCAGAGGGATCTAACCCTCTAGGAGATGAGCAGACAACTCAGCAGGAGCAAGTTGTTGCAGGAGATGTGGTAGGTATGATGAGATCCTTAGATATGATATAAAAGGCATTAATCAATCGCCTGGATCGAGATGAGGGAAGAGCATATGTGCCTAATGAGGGTTCACAACGCACTCCAATTGGTAATAGTAGTATACACAAAGAACTCGCGAAGGTGAAATTTCCTAAGTTTTGTGGTTCCATGGACGACTTAACTGCCGAAGCATGGTTGGAGAACATGGATATGTGCTTCGTACTTCATGATTACACCTCCAACATGAAGGTATTCATGGAGGTATTCAAATTGAAAGGGAGTGCTCTACTTTGGTGGAAGATTCTCATACCTCAACTAAACATGGTCGTTGAAGACGTATCATAGGAGTTGTTCTAGGAATGGTTCCGAGAGAGGTATTTTTTGAAGGAATTCATTGAGCGTCAACTTAATGGGTTCAACACCTTATGATAGAGTGGTCGTACGGTGTGAGACTATGAGGCCAGTTTCATGGAGATATTTAGGTATGCTCCACATCTGAACATAGAGAAGTTAAAGGTCAACAAGTTTATGTTCATCCTTAACTTCAACATTTGTGAAAAGGTGAGGATATTAATACCTCAGACATTGTATGATGCAGTTCAGAAGGCCCTTATTGCAGAGGAAGAACTGAACAGTGGGGTTTAGGGATGAACTCCTTTTAGACCGAATGAACAGGTGACATCAAGAGCGTAGCAACATCAAATACCAGTCAAACAAACTCTTGGGCATCAAGATACACCGAGAGGACCTATGTTATTGACACCACAACGATAGAATCCTCAGTAGAGGACTCCTTATAGAGGACCACAAAAACAACAACAACAACATTCAAAGAAACAACATCATTTTAGGCCTATTCAAGAGAACATACTAGGATCATAGACTGCTAGGCCAAAAACTTTCACTTCAGGGACCAGGAACACTGGACCGAACACTAGATATGGACATGCAGGGTGCCAAATTACCAGTGATATTTTCAGATTGAGAAGGACAAGGCAACCGAATCATCAGGACTCACTACTGTTGGAGATTTGGACAAGGCCCACATGATACATGTAGTCGTGAGCAACTGCCACGAGGAGCATATGTCCACTGTGCTCGAGACGTCAACTAAAACCATCGATCAAACTTTTAGTATCTTGATAGATCCAAGTGCTACAGAGAGATTTATTTCTAGTGCGATGATAAATATAATTAAGGTAAAGACAGTCGAGTAGGAAGAGTTCAGATATGTAGAAATGGCATCAGGTGCCAAACAAAAGGTTGGAGGAAAGGTTATAGATTGTAGAATTGACTTGGGAGATTTTATAATGAAGGTAGATCTTTATATCACAATATTAGGATCTTATGACATAGTGATTGGTATGGACTAGTTAGAATCACATGATGCGATGCTTAACTGTAATACAAAACGGTTAAGTTTGACAAATGATTTGGGATAAAGTAGAGTGATTGTAGGAAGAAATCAGGGGGTGTCTCTGAGGTTTATTTCTTCCCTACAGTTGCAGAAGAGTATGCACAAGGGATGTAATCTATATGAAATATTAGCACTAAACGAAAAAGGCTGCGGTGATAGGATTAGAAAAACTTCCTGTAGTACAAGATTTTGTCGATGTCTTTCCTGAAGAGTTGTCAGTTTTACCGCCTGAAAGAGAGTTGGAGTTTACAATAGAATTGAAACATGGAAATGAACTGATAGCGAGAATGCCTTACCAGATCTCAAGTCCTGAATTGTAGGATTTTAAGATGAAATTGAATGATTTGTTGGAATTGGGACTTATATGTCTAAGTATATCACCGTGGGGTATGAAAATTATTTTCGTGGGAAAGAAGGATGGATCATAGATATTTTGTATCGATTATCGTCAATTGAACAAAGCAAATTTCAAGAACCAATATCTGTTTCCAAGAATAGATGATTTGTTTGACAAGATGAAGGGAGTGATGATGTTTTCAAAGATTGAATTGAGATCGAGATATCATCAATTACATATTAAGGAAGAATATATCCCCGAGACTGCATTTAAGATGAGACTCAGATTTTATTAGTTTATAGTTTTACTGAATCTAGCCAAACCAACCGAAGTGAACCTTTTTCACTCACCTCCATGGACTTTACACTGGAGTCTCTATTCTCCACATTAACACGAACATTCCTTTGACCAAATCCAGCCAAGTAAGCCTTCATTTCTTACCTCGAGGCCCATTTACAATGAATCTCACCAAGCCTTTTATAGGCTTCATTACATGTAATCCATGGAAACAATACCATAGGCTACCCAAAAACATGGACCCGAAAAACCAAGTGCTTTGACCTAAAAATTGGATTTAACTCATTAACTCTTTCACCGAGTCAAGTTTAACCCAACATACATTGCCCCCCACATATTCAATCTACCTAAATCTACATCTAGACTTTTCATAGGTGACCTATTAAACTAGGGGTACACATTTCTATCTATGTATTATATACATATACCCATTTACATGCAATCGATCATTTTTACAAATCCAAAGTAAATACATTTATTTATTTATTTCACAGTGACTCAACCATCACCTCCCTGCACCTTCTATGTGAACACAGGTGGTGAGACACAATAGACAAACAAAACTTCATCAACCATACTTGTAGATGAATTTTCTTCCTTTTTGGAGTCCTCTTTGGATGCTTATTGTCTTTTCCAACAATCCTTCTTGAGATGCCTAGATTTTCCGTGGAACCAAAATTTTCCCTTACCCTTACTGCATTTTGACTTAGACCTAGTTGTACTTTTCTAATATTTCTCTCTTTCTATAGATCGACCTTTGAAAACCATTTATTTTGTTGTTGAATTTTCCTTACTGGATCTTCTCTTCATTTCCTCAGACAACAGATCTTCCACAAAAGTGTCATAATCAATGGCATCTGTTGAGATAAACCACATAGTTGTGACTAGATGATCCGAGGACTCAAGCAATGAAAATAGTACCGTAACTTCTTTGTCCTCATCTTTGTACATTACGTCCATACTAGATAATTGACAAATCTGAGTGTTGAAAAAATTCAAGTGATTAGCAAATTTTCGTGCCTTCCTTCATCTACAAATTGTAGAACTACCTCTTAAAGAATATTTTGTTAGTCAAGGACTTTGTCATATGCAAAGTCTCCAGTCTATTCCACAAACCTGATTTTGTCTCCTCTTCAGCAATGTTAAACAACACTTCATCTTCCAAACACAAATGAATGGTAGTGAGAGCTCTTGCACCCAAATCTTCCCAGTCCTCGTCTTTCATGCTTGCAGGTTTCTTTGTCTTTCCAGCGAATGCGTTTTGCAATCCTTGTTTCACAAGCATATCTCGCATCTTGAGCTTCCATAGCGCAAATTTATTCTTATTGTCGAATTTATCCACCTCAAACTTAGAACTATGTACTTTTTCCATTAGCATAAAAATCCTAAAGAATTTACCGATGTGTTTCCTGAAGATATGTCAAGTTTAACACTTGAAAGAGAGTTGGAAGTTATAATAGACTTGAAACTTGGAACCAAACCGATAGTGAGAACTCCTTACCGGATGTCAACTCGTGAATTGGAGGAGTTTAAAATGAAATTGAAGGAGTTGTTGGACTTGCTACTATCGTCAATTGAAGAAACCGACCTTTGACCACCATTTATTATGTTGTTTAGTTTTCCTTACTGGATCTTCTCCTCATTTCCTTAGAGAAAAGAGATTCCACAAGAGGGTCATAATCAATGGCATCTATTGAGATAAACCACATAGTTGTGACCAGATGATCCCAGGACTCAAGAAATGAATATATTAGCGTAACCTCTTTGTCCTCATCTTCGTACGTTATTCCCATACAAGATAATTGAAAAATCAGAGTATTGAAAACATTCATGTGATTAGCAATTTTTGTACCTTCTTCCATCTGCAAGCTGTACAAATGCCTCTTAAAGAATATTTTGTTAGTCATGGACTTTGTTATATAAAAAATATCTAGTATGTTCCGCAAGACTACTTTTGTATCCTCTTCAACGACATTAAACAACACTTCCCCTGCCAAACACAAGCGAATGGTATTGAGAGCTCTTGTATCTAGATCTTCCCAGTCTTTGTCTATCATGCTTGCAGGTTTTTTTGTATTTCCAATGAACACCTTTTGAAATCCTGGTTGCATAAGCATATCTCGCATCTTGAGGTTCCATAACGCAAAGCTATTCTTACCGTTTAATTTCTCCACCTCAAAATTAGAACTATGTACATTTTCCATTAGCAGAAAACTCCAAAAACTGTCTCTTATAAAACTAAGCCTTTTTAAATGTCAAAGAATAATGGTATGAACTCCAAATTATTAAAAAATGTTTAAAAAAATATTTAATAAATATTTCACCTTTTAATAAAACCATTTTAACACACGCTTTCACATAAAAAAGGTCATTTTTTATTAGATATCGATTCTGCATAATAAGACAAAAAGGGTACATGTCACGACCATGTCTTATGAATAAGAAAAAAATATTTCAAAGTTTAATTTATACCATGAACTTCATACCATGTGAATCTTGTATTTTAATATCGACGATGTTGTGGTGCTTGAATGGGAGAGTGAATTTTTAGATATCGATGCTCCTTCCGTGTGGATGGGGGAGTGTCGATTTGTCGATGCTCCATGGTGTAAAAATGCATCGTGCGGATTTAGGAATTTTTCCTATTTCTGTAGTGTGTGAGCACAAACGTGACTCTAATGTGCCTATGGAGCACCAATGATCTGAAACGCAATCAGTCACACCCTTTGGCTCTTATAAAATATCTGGGTTCCTCAGTACATTGGTCTGCTTTTCTTTACGTGAATAAAACACGTCCAGAGGTTCTTGTGCTCACAGGATACCTGCACACAATTCTCCTTGGCTCACCTGCGACACCTACACAACTTGCTATGATACCACTTGTTACAAATCGGAAGGAAAATAGAGCATAAAAACCAGAGCATCAACACGCAATATTAAAATGAGAAAAACAATCACACAATTGACATGATGATTTAAGTGGAAACCCAATACGAAAAAAACCCACAGAAAATGATAATCGATATTCTTATTATTCAAGGGAGAATTACAATAGCTAAACCAACAGTACAACCATCCCCTCCTCTCATACACACAAAACCTCAGTATTGCATATTGCTCTCACATAACTCATTACACATATTACACTCTCACCTCTATGGGTATGCTCATATATATAACATCTCTCAAACAGTTAGACTAAATTATTATAATTACATCCACCAGTTACACAACGTATTCAAAAAAGAGCATGCATCCACATTCCTAATATCCCTGCATGCATGTGTATGTGACCTCGTCAGAAATTCATTGGCATATTTCCAACAATCTCCACCTTGACAACAATTACATGATATATCAGGCCCTTAATTAATTCATCACCTTTTTTGCAAAGTCAAGAGAATCCAAACACCATCACAACTCTACAACTTCTTTATCAGTATTGTTACATGAACATGATTGCATGATTCTCTCCAGTAAGGACCATTCTTCTTCCATCAGTAACATGTCTAATAAACTGATGCACTTGTCCATTTTGATACACTGGACTGTTAGTCAAATGCACAACACTTTTACCACAACAAAACACCACATCATGTACCTATCCAAACTTACCCAATAGATCCTTGCATTCTTGAAAGACATAACCTTAGGTAGGTATCCACTTGTCCAAATATCATTAATAATAACCACAGACTAAATCACCGCAACCATTGTAGGTGATACTTGTGCTTCTGTGTTTGATGCACCCATTTCCATGCTCTTCACCTAGTTTTTCCAGGTTTCTACTGAAAACACCAATTGCATGTGAAATTCTAGCTATTCACCATTGCAATCATCAAACTTCCTACTAGCATATAATACTCGAGACATTTAACCCTTTTCTTCTTCATTAGTTAGGACAAAAACATGAATAATACTTACATTGGAAGGACAAAGGGATTTTACTAGTTCCACATTATTCACACTGAATTTCCTGAGTATCTTCACCATATACTTATGTTTGTATAACCAAGCTTACCCTATTTCTTGTCTCTATTTATTTCCATGTGCAAGATTTATTTTGTTGTTCCCAGATCCTTCATAACAATGTCCTAAACAATTGATCCAACCTGTTGACCTCAATCATGCCTGTGCTTGCAACAAACATAGAATATAACACCAAGATAATGAATATACCATCAACACAATGGTTATACTCACTTGTAAAATGTGAAATCCCCAAAAATAAAAATATTTTTAGAATTTAAATTTGCTAGAAATTTATTATGTTTTTAGTAAATTAGAAATTGGAAAATTTTTGCCATTTATGGCAATTTCGAATTTCGAATTTTATAATTGTAATAAATGATTATGACTGTTGGGCAGAGATCTGATTTGTCCCAACTAACTATTTGACTATGACACTTGTATGAAAACATAATATTTTATATTGATTGTAGGGGACAAAGGGGACAACCATGTTAAATTTAGCTGACCATGACTCCATGAGAGGGGAACATGTTGGAACTACCTCTAGGATGATTTTTACAAGTGGAAAATCACTTATTTGGCCATTGGTAGGCCCTGAAAATCAGGGATTAAGAAAGTTGTGAAAATTCCCAAAGGAGGGAAAAAGACCTAGGCAAATTGATAAACTCAGAGACAGAATGATTCTATCATGGCTGTAATCGATAAACTCAGTAAGTCTGCACACTTTATTCTTGTAAAGTCTACTTTTAAAGCTATAAACATTGCTAAAATATTCATGAAAGAAATTTTTAGACTGCATGGTATTCCTAAAATGGTGATTTTAGATAGAGACGTAAAATTCACATCTGCTTTTTGGAAGGAATTGTTCGCAGGGCTAAATACTAACTTGAATTTCAGTACAAGTTATCATCCACAAACAGATGGACAGACTGAAAGGACAAACTAGATCATAGAAGATATGCTCTGCATGTACGTAAGAGCAAAACCAAACAAGTGGGAAGACTATCTGCACTTGGTAGAATTTGCATATAACAATGGGTACCAAACTTCGGGCTAAGTTGATCCCTTTTGAAATACTGTAGGATAGAAAGTGTACGACTCCAATTAGCTGGCATAACTTGGCTGACAGACTCAAGGTCGGACCCGAAATGATCCAAGAAATGGAGAACATGGTAAGAAAGGTACAATAGAACTTGAAGGAAGCATAGGACAGACAAAAGAGTTATGTAGATTAGAAAAGAAGGCACTTGGAATTTCAAGCAGGAGACCATGTTTATTTGAAAGTCAAAGCCCGAAAAATCTCGTTGAACTTAGGGAACTGTGCCAAGCTAGCACCCAAGTTTTGTGGGCCCTTCGAGATACTAGCTTGAATTGGACCCGTAGCATACCAACTTGCACTTCCAGCTAATCTAAGAATTCATAATTTATTTCATGTTTCCTTGCCGAAAAAGTATATTCATGACCCTACTCATATGATTGATTGGAACTTGGTGCAGGTGGAACCTGAAGGCGAGTTCCAGGTGGAATCCTTGTTCATTCTGGACCGGAGAAAAATAACACTTCTGAACAAAGTCGTCGCTCAGGTAAAGGTGCAATGGAAGCACTTTAGTCCTGAGGAGGCCACTTGGGAATTGGAAGGAGATTTGCAGAAATCTCATCCAATCCTGTTCTAGGAAAGGATCAAACACTGAGGATAGTGTTTTACTGAAGGGGGAAAGGATGTGACATCCCCAAAAATAAAAATATTTTTAGAATTTAAATTTGCTGGAAATTTATTCCGTTTTTAGTAAATTCGAAATTGGAAAATTTTTGCCATTTATGGCAATTTTGAATTTAAAATTTTATAATTGTAATAAATGATTATGACTATTGGGCAGAGATTTGAATTGTCCCAACTAACTATTTGACTATGACACTTGTATGAAAACATAATATTTTATATTGATTGCAGGGCACAAAGGGGACAACCATGTTAGATTTAGCTGACCATGACTCCATGCGAGGGGAACATGTTGGAACTACCTCTAGGCTTATTTTTACAAGTGGCAAATTAGTTATTTGGCCATTGGCAGCCCCTGAAAATCAGGGATTCATAAAGTTGTGAAAATTCCCAAAGGAGGGAAAAAGACATAGGCAAATTGATAAATAAGCATATGTGAGGAGGCAGGATGCTACCAAGTATGCTAGGAAAGAGACTATTGAATTTTTTTTCCCTTGTTATTATGAACACTGAATGAGTGTGAGGCAAGAGGGATCTACTGAATTGACGGAAATTGCTGAAGATGAATTTCGAAGTTCGCCCTCATGGACTCATGGTCATGCTAGGGGGTGAACCGTTCAAGTGATCTTGGCTGCTCGGTTCTACGGTCGGGAGGAATGTGGTTGTTCCCTTGTCTTCCCGTGAGTCTAGTTTAGATATGCTACTCTAACCCTTATCTGTCTGAATGAATTTATATCTAATGCACCGTACATGTTAAATCTGAATTAAAATGGTTCCCATTATATTTTTTAATGATCATATAGTTGATGTAAAATATTCACTCTATCTAAATTCAAGTATTTTTGTATCTGTGAAATGAATTAGTTACAGAACTAACGAAATCATTAATTCTTGTATGAATAACTGTATATTGGCTGAAATGTATTTTGTTGTATCAAATTCAAATTATTTATATTTCTGTAGAATGAATTAACTACGGAAGTAGCGAAATCAGTGACACATGTATTATGTCCTATAACTTGATAGGGAATAAAACTATTTCATCATACGAATGTTTGTAGTCAAAATTCTGACATAATAGTTATAATAAATTCCTAGATAAAGTCTTTTTGACTAAAAGTTGTACAAGAGTTAGGAATAATTTGATTCGATTGAAGTCTATAGCCTTTTCGTTTCCATCACATTATACAAGCTGCTGTAGGAACAACCTAGTTTACTACCGAATGTATGGGTATGGATTCTGTAGGATCTCTATTGTAGTAATAGGATGAATAGATTATTTTACGAATTTATATATAATGGAGTAGAGCCAAATATGAACAGTAAATGATATTACAAACCTACAATGTTTTATTCATACTAAGAACAGATCTAATCTGAGCGAAGTAATAAATTCTTCATTCTTTCCGAAATTTCAAATCCCGGATCCTCCTATCATCATGAGTCATACGAATTTGACTGTTTAAACTCCAGTAGTGAAAGTCAACCGGTGTAAACATAATAGAGAATTAGAAAGACTTTCAGGATTATTACTTTCTTCTAAACGGTACAATTTTAAAAGAAACCAACTTGGGAAGGACAACTAATCTAATACAGAGTTTATGGAATATCAATAGTTGATTGTCGACAATGATGAATTTATAATTGCATTTGTTCATTCAGAAATTCATTAGGATGGATGGCTCAGAATTCGTAGTATACAGTATCATTATAGAAGTGAAACATCAGATGTGTACAGTTTGGGCGAATTCGAAACCTAGTAAATCTGGAACCCGATTAATAAATAATGAGTGTAGCTAACACATCTACTGCTCTAAGAAGATATAATGACTCATACTATCGGGCCATTCTTATAGAGATCACACAAAAATTCAAAGTGACTCTTACTTAGTCTGAATGGTAAATATCGAACTAGAACTTTAATAATAAACAAAGTAATTTTATATATGGTCGAACATTTCGCCAAACCAAAGTAATATTAATATTGGCACTATACAAGAAAGATAAATCCCCATGGAATCATATATGCTTATCTGTCTAAAGTTCCAAAATCAAAAGGAAAAAAAAATCTATACCCATCCACGATAGGTAGCATCCAAAACAGGGTTGGAAAAACATATGGAAGTTCTTTTCCTTTATTTTGGAAAAACCAGTTACAAAGATTAAATCTTTCTCCTGACTTTAAAGATTCGGAAGATGAAACCCTAAGACAAAATTTTCGATTGCCTGACCTCAACGAAGCCTTATCTTGGAAACCAAATACCTTTTATGGGATTTGATGCCTCGAAAAAGTGGAAATCTCGGAGAGGAATGGACCCTACAATAAAAACGTAGGGATTAAAGTTAAAATCCACATAAAAGTTATAATAATGAAGATCCTTGAGAAAACGTACAACAGAGTCCATAACAGAGGAAAGAGAAATAAAAGTTGCCACAGATATATTCAAGATTTTGTACTTAACTCGAGGGTTCGAGTCACCATTCCTTTCGTGACATAGTTAAAGCTTCGCCTGGTGGCTCGAAAGGGGAAGTTGGAATGATAGAATCCTGATGGGTACCCTTGCATACAATAGGGCCCCACCTTTAGATAGTAATCCAAATCTTACTCCCAAAGAAATGCCATTCATAAATTAATTCATAGACTTATGCAACCAGGTCTTAAAAGCAGTATGGATCTACATCCAAATCTTACTGTTACAGAGAAGATTACTGTTCGAAGGTCTATTGGTGAAAGAAAACACTAAAAAAAAACTATTTCTTTCTGGAAAATGTTTTCCACAGACAGAATCAAATTATTGGAATTAAAAACGTATACTGTCATTTTTAAAGATTATATTTTATTTTCATCACACACAGATCCCAGAAGAAGAATAACAGACATAGAATTCCTAACAGAGTGAAGGGGCTTTTGAAGGAAAAACTGTGTTCCACAAATGGGCCTTCCTAAGTAAGACCTGGGCATGGATATGGATACGTATGGAGTTTTTACCCTTCCAAATGACAAAAACCCCGAATGAAACTTTTACCACTGACATATGTAAGAAGAATGGGCAGAGACTTCGTCATCTTTAATACCTCCAACTTATTACAAGCTAATAAACAGACCTGGTGACTAGCAAGTGATTAGTGGAAGGTGGAGAACAATAGCATAAATTTCCACAGGGGAGCGTACCCAATCTATTCCAAATGAGTAATAGAGGGAAAACTTTACCAAGCTTGAAACATCATAGGTGGGAATATCCCAAAACAACAAAGACCGCCAAAGGAAAAAACTCCATTAAATCCTTTACCCAGTAGTATTTAGTCATTCATACTTTACAAGCATATAACCAGATTCAAAGAAAATCTTACCAGGTGAAGAGCAGGCATATAGATGACTCCCTCCCTCGAAGAGCAAGTATTTCCATAGGTCATTGAGTCTAACACCACAGGCGTCAAAAATAAATCTTGGCAATAGGGGTTTACCACCATTCTTACAACCCAAGACACGTTTAATGACTATCCATGCAAGTAATTGTCCCGGTTATATGAGAGGAACAGGGAAGAGTACCGTAACCATGTGCTTAGGGAAAGGTGGCAAGGAATGGATGGGCACTCAAGTCGAACAGGAGGTCGAGGGAAGGAATTGTAGAGAGATTTTAATGCAACAATCAGAACTCCATTTAATACACAACTCTGCCCCTGTAATTTCCCATCACAAATTAATGAATGAGGACGACAATCGGTTGCGACGTTATGGGACGGACAAGAAAGTTACATCTGAAAACTAGTCACTTCAACTTCAACCCAGTTTGAGAAGAACAATACTTCACTTAACAAAAACCCTAACTACCTAATGTCAGTTCTATGCGTATATCACCATGATTACGCATGTGTAAATATACCCCGAACTAACACCAAATCGTTGGAATTTACACCACAGGAAGAAAAGAAATAGTTGTTATCCATTCGTAATAAGAATCGGACTTGAAGAGATCACGAGGTAGCCACTAAAGTTCTGTGTAAGTAAACAGACTTGTATAAATCCCATAATCATGCTAAACAAAGGTTTAGTGATACTCCTCGGAATGTGATTATGGTACACAACCATAATATTATTCTATGCAGGTATGTGAACTATTTTTCCACAACAGTATGTCCAAGACCCTTTCAAAGATAAGGGTGAGATAATAAACAACTAGAACTTTATAAAAGCATTACACAATGGTAAATAATAACACTTAATTTATTTTTAAAGTTGAGATTTATGGGAAACATTACATATGGTATCAGAGAAAAAGTTACAAAACTGGGCTTGAACTTTAGTTGCTTAGTATATATTATGTTTTATATAAAACTAATAAATCTTTTGGTTACAAACATAAAGCTCTTTGTATTTTGAATTAATTATGGTAGCTCAGGACGATGCAGAAAACAAGATGGGAGAAAATATGCAGCAAGGACCTCCTGAAGATACAAGGCAAAATAGTGATGGAAGCTCACCCACAGAAGTGTTGGAAACAATGAGGAATCTTATTGTTGAACTACAAATTTTTAAAGCCGACAATGAAAAATTGAAAAAGAAATAGCAGGAACAGTAAGAGATAAACGAAGTCCTGATGCGCAGTATAGTGACCAAAAAAATCCCAAATTACAACAATAACGACGAAGAAGTCAGCAAGAGAGCTTCCAAAAACTTGGGACCAAAAATAGAAAAACGAGACAGTTCGTCTGAAGGAACACCTCCTGCTGAAGATAGAACTAAAATGGACAGAAAAAGAAAACAAGTAGACCACCTTGAAGGAGAATTTAAAAAAAATAAAGTAGCCACCTTTGATGGAGAATCTAGGACAGGAGAAGAAGCATAGGCATGGTTGTTGGACGTCAAAAAATACTTTCATGTCTACAACTATTCCAACAACATGGAAGTCAGGATGGCCATCTACAATCTGAAAGGGAAGGCAACTATTTGGTGGCAAGACTTGAAACAGACCAAGGGCCTAAAGGAGAAACAGTTGGAATGGTATGACTTTAAGATGTATTTCAAGAAACAATACCTTTCTAAAAATTATTATGAAAGGAAGACAAAATAAATTTACAAGTTATGACTCGAATAGATGACGATGGAGGACCTTATAAATAAATTTTTGGTACTATTAAGGTTCGTACCATACATATGGGAGGATAAGGTAAAAATCCATCGATTCTTAAGCTGCTTACCACAATCCTACAGGGACAGGATTGAGTTTGAAAACCCTAAATCCTTGAGTGAGTTATTCAGGAAAGCACGAATGTGCTATGATCAGTATAAATAGCGAGTAGAGTTTCCCAAAGCCTAGAAGGATAAGAAGCAAGATCAAATGAACTAGCGGAAGAAGGGATACCATCCAGCTCCTTATCAGAATGCAATAAAAAAATTTCCAAGAAAATATTCTCACTTCAAACATCCGAATACGCAGAGTGGCGGTAAACCGGTAAACTTGGGAATGAACAAGTTTGGGGACAACTCCCGTGAGCCACTAAAGTGTTGGGAATGTGGAGAACCTCATCTAAGGAGGAACTCTCCATATTGGATTTCAGAAAACAGAACTGTTGTTCATAATCTGCAAGAAGCCTCGACAGTGGGAAACGTGGGTAGGAGCCTACATCGGATAAATGTAGCCATTGATGGTTGACAAGTTGACCATAGGTCCTCAGTGGTAGAAATCGAAGATAAAATCCATGACACTTGAATTTTTTTTTTGATTGACCCTGGAGCAACATTAAGTTATATTACTCCGAATGTAATAGTGTCAAATAAACTTAAGAGACTGAAGAATGCAAAATCATGGCTTGTGCAACTAGCGACAGGTACTAAAAGGAAAGTAGTTGACTTTATTTCTGATTTTGAGTTCATCTTAGATGGTCAAACTATAAGGACCAATCTGAACATCCTACCACTAGAAACTTATGATATGATTATTGGGATGGATTGGTTGGAACAACACAAAGCAATATTAGATTGTTATACAAAGATACTTAGCTATAAAGATGATTCAGGCACTACCAGAACTGCCCAAGGTGTACCAAAACCAATATCAGTCAGACAAGTTTCAGCGATGCAACTAAAGAAATGTATGAGGAAAGGATGTCAAGTTTATACTATCCAAGTGACGAATCTATTAGAAAAAGAAGATAAGCCAAAGCTAGAAGACTTTGTTGTCCTACGTGAATTCAGGGACATGTTTGTGGATGAAATACCAGAACTACCTCCTAGAAGGGAAATAGACTTCTCCATAGACCTACTACCTGGTTCAACCCCTATCTCAAAAGTTCCTTACCGAATGAGTCTACCAGAACTGACAGAATTAAAAATACAATTATTAGAATCGTTGGACAAAGAGTATATCAGACCAAGTGTCTCACCTTGGGGGGCACCAGTCCTCTTTGTGAAAAATAAAGATGATACTCTAAGACTATGTATCGATTATAGACAACTGAACAAAATGAATATTAAGAATAAATACCCCCTACGAAGGATAAATGATCTGTTCGATTAAGTAGGTGGAGCCAAGATCTTTTCAAAGTTGGATTTACGATCTGGTTATCATCAAGTTCATATAAAAGCATATTTTTGGACAAGATATGGACACTACAAGTTTGTAGTCATACCTTTCGGACTCGCTAATGCACCAGCCACGTTTATGTGCCTGATGAACAATATTTTCAGTCTGTACTTGGATAAGTTCATGGTAGTATTTATCGACGATATTCTGGTCTATTCTAAAATGGAGGAAGAACATGAGGAACACTTAAGAAAAGTTCTACAAATGTTGAGGAAACATATGCTATACGCCAAATTTGATAAGTGTGACTTTTATCAAAAGGAAATACAATATCTAGGACATGTAATTTCAGCAGAAGGCATTGTCGTACACTCGGAGAAGATAAAATCCATTATCGAATGGCCAGTACCTAAGGATGTAGCGGATATCCAGTCATTCATGGGAATCACCATATATTATTGCAGATTCATAGAAGGTATTTCCAAGATAGCCTACCCTATCACGTCACTACAAAAGAAAGGGACCAAGTTCAACTGGTCAGAGAATTGTCTAGACAGTTTTAACAAACTGAAGGAATTATTGACAACTGTACCCATATTAAAAGTAGCAAACCTAGATAAAGATTTCACCGTATGTGTTGATGCAAGTAAAGAGGGACTAGGTGGTGTCCTAACTCAAGAAGGACACGTTATTTGTTATGAGTCCCAGAAATTAAAAGAACACAAGCAAAATTATGTCACTCATGACTTAGAATTGGCAGCGGTAATACACGCCTTAAAAATGTGGCGACACTACATAATGGGCAGAAAATTCCTACTATTAACGGATAATAGTAGGGTGAAATATATGTTTAACCAACTAGATCTTAATGCAAGCCAAGCAAGGGGGCTAGCCTTCTTGAGAGAATTCGACTACGAGATGAGAAACATCAAGGGTAAGGAAAATAAAGTACCAGACGCATTAAGAAGAAGAGTCCATGGGTTATTTAAAATAAATATCAATAGGGCAGAAAGTGATCTGGAACAAAGGATAAGGACGGTAGGTATTAACGACAGAAATTACACTAAAATGATGGCATAATTACATAACAGTACCGCAAAGTCAGATCAATCAGATCTAAGCATCGACAAGAAAGGAATATTATGATTTAAAAATAGACTTTACATACCAGATTCAGCAGAGTTAAAATTAGCAATTCTGGACGAAGTGCATTAGAAACTGTATTATGACCATCGAGGTTATTAGAAAACAATAAAAATACTTAAAAAACTATTTTACTGGCCTAATATGAAGGGGGAAACAACAGAGTACTTGGCTAGGTGCCAATATTGTCAATAGGTTAAGGCCGAGCATCAGCATCCAACCAACCTATTATAGCCATTACGAGTACCAGAATGGAAATGGGAGACCATATCGTTGGACTTTATAATAGGTTTTCCTAAAACTCAGAGATAGAATGATTCTTTCATGGTTGTAATTGATAAACTCAGTAAGTATACACACTTTATTCCTATAAAGTCTACTTTTAAAGCTATAAACATTGTTGAAATATTCATGAAAGAAATTTTTAGACTGCATGGTATTCCTAAAATGGTCATTTCAGATAGAAACGTAAAATTCACATCTACTTTTTGGAAGGAATTGTTTGTAGGGATAAATACTAACTTGAATTTCAGTACAAGTTATCATCCACAAACGGATGGATAGACTGAAAGGACAAACGAGATCATAGAGGATATGCTCTGCATGTACGTAAGAACAAAACAAACAAGTGGGAATATTATCTGCACTTGGTAGAATTTGCATAAAAAAATGGGTACCAAACTTCGGCTAAGTTGAGCCCTCTCAAAATATTGTACGACAGAAAGTGTAGGACTCCAATTAGATGGGATAACCCAACTGACAGACTCATGGTTGGACCAAAAATGCTCCAAGAAATGGGGAACATGGTAAGAAAGGTGCAACATAACTTGAAGGAATCACAGGACAGACATAAGAGTTATGCAGATCATAAAAGAAGGCACTTGGAATTTCAAGAAGGAGACATGTTTATTTGAAAGTCAAAGCCCAAAAAAGCTCGTTGAATTTAGGGAACTGTGCTAGGATGGCACCGAGGTTTTGTGGGCCCTTCGAGATACTAGCTCGAATTGGACTCGTAGCATACCAACTTGCACTTCCAGCTAATCTAAGAATTCATAATGAATTTCATGTTTCCTTGCTAAAAAAGTATATTCATGACCCTACTCATATGATTGATTGGAACTTGGTGCATATGGAACCCGAAAGTCATTTCTAGGTGGAACCCCTGTGCATTCTGGACTGGAGAGAAATAGCACTTAGGAACAGAGCCATCGCTCAGGTAAAGGTGCAATGGAAGCACTTTAGTCTTGAGGAGGCCACTTGAGAGTTGGAAGGAGATTTGCAGAAATCTCATCCAATCCTATTCCAAGAAAGGAACGAACACTGAGGATAGTGTTTTACTGAAGGGGGAAAGGATGTGACATCCCCAAAAATAAAAATATTTTTAGAATTTAAATTTGCTGGAAATTCATTCCATTTTTAGTAAATTCGAAATTGGAATTTTTTTTCCATTTATGGCAATTCTGAATTTCGAATTTATAATTGTAATAAATGATTATGACTGTTTGGCAGAGATCTAATTTGTCCCAAATAACTATTTGACTTTGAAACTTGTATGAAGATAGAATATTTTATATTGATTGCAGAGGACAAAGGGGACAACCATGTTAAATTTAGTTGACCATGACTCCATGAGAGGGGAACATGTTGGAACTACCTCTAGGATGATTTTTACAAGTGGAAAATCAGTGATTTTGCCATTGGCAGCCCCTGAAAATTAGGGATTTAGAAAGATGTGAAAATTCGCAAAGGAGAGAAAAAGACCTAGGCAAATTGATAAATAAGCATATGTGAGGAGGCAGGACGCTGCCAAGTATGCTGGGAAAGAGACTATTGATTTTTTTTTCCTTGCTGTTATGAACATTGAATGAGTGTGAGGCAAGAGGGATCTACAGAATTGAAGGACATTGCTGAAGAGGAATTTCCAAGTTCGTCGTCATGGACTCATGGTCAGGCTAGGGGGTGAGCAGTGCAAGTGATCTTGGCTGCTCGGTTTTACGATTGGGAGGAATGTGGTTGTTCCCTTGTCTTCCCATGAGTCTAGTTCAGATATGCTACTCTAACCCTTATTTGCTTGAATGATTTTATATATGATGCACTGTACATGTTAAATCTGAATTGAAATGGTTCCCATTATCTGTTTTAATGATGGTATAGTTGATGTAAAATATTCACTGTATCCAAATTCAAGTATTTTTGTATCTGTGAAATGAATTAGTCACAAAAGTAATGAAATCATTAACGCTTGTATGAATAACCGTATATTGGCTGAAATGTATCTTATTGTATCAAATTCAAATTATTTATATTTCTGTAGAATGAATTAACTACAGAAGTAGCGAAATTAGTGAAACTTGTATTATGTCCTATAACCTGAATGGGAATAAAATTGTTTGATCATACGAATGTGTGTAGTCAAAATTTCGATAGAATAGTTATAATAAATTCCTAAATAAAGTCTTTTTGACTAAAAGATGTATGAGAGTTAGGAATAATTTGATTTGATTGAAGTCTATACCCTTTTCGTTTCCATCACATTATACAAGTTGCTGTAGGAACAACCTAGTTTATTACCGAATGTATGGGTATGGATTTTGTAGGATCTCTATTGTAATAATAGGACCAATGGATTATTTTATGAATTTATCTATAGTGGAGTAGAGTCAAATCTGAATAGTAATCTCTATTACAAACCTACAATGTTTTATTCATACTAAGAACAGATCTAATCTGAGCGAAGTAATAAATTCTTCATGCTTTCCAAAATTTCAAATCCCACATCCTCTTATCATCATGAGTCATATGACTTGGACTATTTAAACTCCAGTAGTGAAAAGTCAACCGGTGTAAACAGAATAGAGAATTAGAAATAATTTCAGGATTATTACTTTCTTCTAAATTGTACAATTTTAAAAGAAACCAACTCAGGAACGAAAACTAATCTAATAAAAAGTTTATGGAATATCAATAGTTGATTGTCAGTAGTGATGAATTTATAATTGTATTTGTTCATTCATAAATTCATTAGGATGGATGGCTCATAATTCATAGTATAAAGTATCATTATACAAGTGAAACATCAGATGCGTACAATTTGGGCGAATTTGAAACCTAGTAAATCTGGAACCCGATTAATAAATAACGACTGTAGCTAACATATCTACTACTCTAAGAAGATATAATGACTCATACTATCGGGCCATTGTTATAGAGATCACATGGAAATTCAAAGTGACTCTTAATTAGTCTGAATGGTAAATATCAGACTAGAACTTTAATAATAACAAAAGTAATTTTATATATGGTCAAACATTTCGCCAAACCAAAGTAATATTAATATTGGCACTATACAAGTAGGAGAAATCCCCATGGTATCATATATGCTCATCTATCTAAAGTTCCAAAATCAAAATGACAGTAAAATCTATACCCAACCATGATAGGTAGCATCCAGAACAGGGATGGAAAAACATATGGAAGTTCTTTTCCATTATTTCGGACAAACTAGATACAAAGATTAAATCATTCGCCCGACTTTAAAGATTCGAAAGATGAAACCCTTAGATTGGAAACCGAAGCCTTAGCTTGGAAACTGAATACCTTTTATGGGATCCGAAGCCTCGAAAAACTGGAAATCTCGGAGAGGAAGGGACCTTACAAGAAAAATGTAGGCATTAATGTTTTAATCAAGAAGATCCTTGAGAAAACATACAACAGAGTCCATAACAAAGGAAAGAGAGATAAAAGTTTCCACGGATATATTCAAGAGTCTGTACTTAACTCGAGGGTTGGAGTCACCTTTCCTTTCGCGACATAGTTGAAGCTACGTCCAGTGGCTCGAAAGGGGAAGTTGGAATGATAGAATCCTTATGGGTACCCTTGCATACAACAGGGCCGCACCATTAGATAGTAATCCAAATATTACTCATGAAGAAATGCCATTCATAAATTAATTCAGAGACTTACACAACCAGGTCTTAAAAGAAGTATGGAACTACATGCAAATCTTACTGTTACAGAGAAGATTATTGTTCGCAGGTCTTTTGGCGAAAGAAAACACTAAAACATAAATATTTATTTTTGGAAAATTGTGTCCACAAACAGAATCAAATTATTGGAAGGAAAAACGTATACTATCAATTTTAAAGCTTAGATTTTGTTTTCAACACACACAGAGCCCAGAAGAAGAATAACAGATAGAGAATTCGTAATAGAGTGAAGGGGTTTTCGAAGGAAAAAATGTGTTCCACAAATGGGCCTTCCTAAGTAAGACCTGGGCATGGAGATGGATACATCTAGAGTTTTTACCCTTCCAAATGACAAAAACCTCGAATGAAACTTTTACCACTTACGTATGTAAGAAGAACGGGCCGAGACTTCATTGTCTGTAATACTTCCAACTTATTACAAGCTAATAAATAGACCTAGTGACTAGCAAGTGATTAGTGGAAGTTGGAGAACAGTAGCATAAATTTCCACAGGGGAGCGTACCCAATCTAGTCCAAACAGGTAATAGAGGGAAAACTTTACCAAGCTTGAAACATCTTAGGCAGGAACCTCCCAAAACAACAAAGATCGTCAAAGGAAAAACTCCATTAAATCCTTTAACCAGTAGTATTTAGTCATTCATACATTACAAGCATATAACCAGATTCAAAGAAAAACTTACCAGGTGAAGAGCGGGAATATAGATGACTCCCTCCCTTGAAGAGAAAGTATTTCCATCGGTGATTGAGTCTAACACCAGAGGCGACAACAATAAATCTTGGCAATAGGGGTTTACCACCATTCTTACAACCCAATACAAGTTGAATGACTAGCCATGCGAGTAATTGTCCTAGTTAAATGAGAGGAACATGGAAGAGTACCGTAACCAAGTGCTTATGGCAAGGTGGCAAGGAATGGATGGGCACGCAAGTCAAGCAGGAGGTCGAGGGAAGGCATTGCAGAGAGATTTTAATGCAACAATCAGAACTCCATTTAACACACAACTCTGCCCCTATAATTTCCCATCACAAATTAATGAATGAGGACAATGGTCGGTTGAGACATTATTGGACGGACTAGAAAGTTACATCAAAAAACTAGTCACTTCAACATCACCCCAGTTTGAGAAGAGCAATACTTCACTTAACAAAAACCCTAACTACCTAATGCCAGTTCTATGTGTATATCACCACGATTACGCATGTGTAAAGATACCCGAAACTAACACCAAATCGTTGGACTTTACACCACAGGAAGAAAAGAGATATTTATTAACCATTCATAATAAGAATCAGACCTGAAGAGATCATGAGGTAGCCACTAAAGTTCTGTGTAAGTAAATAGACTTGTATAAATCCCATAATCATGCTAAACAAAGGTTTAGTGATACTCTTCGGAATGCGATTATGGTACGCAACCATAATATTATTTTATGCAGGTATGTGAACTATTTTGCGACTACATTAATTCCAAGCCCCTTCTAAAGATAAGGGTGAGATAATAAACAACTAGACCTTTATAAAAGCATTACACAATGGTAAATAATAACACTTATTTTTTTTGTTAAGTTGAGATTTATGGGAAACATTACATATGGTATGAGAGAAAAAGTTACAACACTGGGCCTGAACAAGGCCACTTTAGTTGCTTAGTATATATTCGGTTTTATATAAAACTAATAAATATTTTGGTTACAAATAGAAAGATCTTTCTATTTTGAGTTAATTATGGAAGTTCAAGACGATGTAGAAAACAGGATGGGAGAAAATCCGCAACAAAGACCTCCTGGAGATACAAGGTAGAATAGTGACAGAAGCTCACCCACATAAGTGTTGGAAACAATGAGGAATCTTATTGTTGAACTACATGTTTTTAAGGCCGACAATGAAAAATTGAAAAAGGCACAGCAAGAACAAAAAGAGATAAACGAAGTCCTGCTGCACAGTATAGTGACAAAGAAAATCCCAAATGACAATAATAACGACGAAGAATTCATCAAGAGAGCATCCGAAAACTCGGGACAAGAAACAAAAAAGGGAGACAGTTCGTCTGAAGGAACACCTCCAGCTGAAGATAGAACTAAAACAAACAGAAAAAGAAAACATGTAGACCACCTTGAAGGAGAATTTAAAAAGATTAAAGCAACCACCTTTGATGGGGAATCCAGGACAGGAGAAGAAGAAGAGGCATGGTTGTTGGACATCAAAAAACGCTTTTAGATCTACAACTATTCCAACAACACGAAAGTCAGGATGGCCATCTACAATCTGAAAGGGAAGGCTAGTATTTGGTGGCAAGACCTGAAACTAGCCAAGGGCCTAAAGGAGAAATAATTGGAATGGTCTAACTTTAAGAAGTATTTCAAGAAATAATACCTTTCTAAAAATTATTATGAAAGGAAGATGAAAGAATTTTATGAGTTATGCCTCTGGAAGATGATGATGGAGGACCTTACAAATAAATTTCTGGAACTATTAAGGTTTGTACCATACATCCTGGAGGATAAGGAAAAAATCCAGTGATTCTTAAGATGCTTACCACAGTCCTACAGGGATAGGATTGAGGTTGACAACCCCAAATCCTTGAGTGAGGTATTCAGGAAAGCACGAATGTGCTATGATCAATATAAACAACGGGTAGAGTTTCCCAAAGCCTGGAAGGATAAGAATCAATATCAAATGAACCAACGAAAGAAGGGATACTAGCTAGCTCCTTATTGGAATGCAATAAAAAAATTTCCGAGAAACGATTCTCACTTCAATCATCCCAATACGCAGAATGGCGGTAAACTGGTAAACCTAGGAACAAAGAAGTTTGGGGACAACTCCCGCGAGCCACTAAACTGTTGGGAATGTGGAGAACCTCATCTAAGGAGGAACTGTCCATGTTTGATTTCAACAAACAGAACTGTTGTTCATAATATGTAAGAACCCTCGACAGTGGGAGACATGGGCAGGAGCATATATCGGATAATTGAGCCATTGATGGTCGAGAAGATGACCACTAGTCCTCGGTGGTAGAAATCGAAGGTAAAATCCATGACACTTGAATTTATGTTTTAATTGACCCTAGAGAAACATTAATTTATATTACTTCGAATGTAGTAGAGTCAAATAAACATAAGAGAATGAAGCACGCAAAATCATGGCTTCTGCAACTAGCGACAGGTTCTAAAAGGAAAGTGGTTGACTTTATTTCTGATTTTGAGTTCATCTTAGATAGTCAAACTATAAGGGCCAATCTGAACATCCTATCACTAGGATGTTACAATATGATTATTAGGATGGATTGGTTGGAACAACAAAAAGAAATATTAGATTGTTATACAAAGATACTTATCTATAAAGATGATTTAGGCACTACTAGAACTGCGCAAGGTGTACCAAAACTAATATCAGTCAGACAAGTTTTAGTGATGCAACTAAAGAAATGTATGAGGAAAGGATGTCAAGTTTATGCCAGCCAAGTGACGAATCTATTAGAAATAGAAGATAATCCAAAGCTCGAAGACTTTGTTGTCCTATGTGAATTCAAGAACATTTTTGTGGAAGAAATACCAGAACGACCTCCTAGAAGGGAAATAGACTTCTCCATAGACCTACTACCCAGTTTAGCCCGTATCTCAAAAGTGCCTTACCGAATGAGTCTACTAGAACTGCCAGAATTGAAAATACAATTACCAGAATTGTTGGACAAAGAGTATATCAGACCAAGTGTGTCACCTTGGGGGGCACCAATCCTCTTTGCGAAAAAGAAAGACGATACTCTAAGACTATGTATCGATTATAGACAACTGAACAAAATAACTGTTAATAATAATTACCCCCCACCAAGGATAAATGATCTGTTCGATCAAGTAGGTGGGGCCAAGATCTTTTCAAAGTTGGATTTACGATCTGGTTATCATCAAGTTCGGATAAAATATGAGGACATAAATAAAATATCTTTTCGGACAAGATATGGACACTACGAGTTCGTAGTAATACCTTTCCAACTCACTAACGCACCAGCCACGTTTATGTGCTCGATGAACAGTATTTTTAGTCAGTACTTGGACAAGTTCGTGGTAGTATTTATTGACTATATTCTGGTCTATTCTAAAACGGAGGAAGAACATGAGGAACACTTAAGAATAGTTCTACAAACGTTGAGGAAACATAAGCTGTACGCCAAATTTGACAAGTGTGACTTTTATCAAAAGGAAATACAATATCTGGGACATGTAATTTCAACAGAAGGTATTTCCATAAACCCGGAGAAGATACAAGCCATTATGGAATGGACAATACCTAAGGATGTAGCAGATATCCGGTCATTCATGGGAATCACCAGATATTACCACAGATTCATAGAAGGTTTTTCAAAGATAGCCTACCCTATCATGTCATTACAAAAGAAAGGGACAAATTTCAATTGGTCAGAGAAGTGTCAAGACAATTTTTAAAAACTGAAGGAGTCATTGACAACTGGACCCATATTAAAGGTAGCAAACCCGAATAAAGATTTCACCATATGTGTTGATGCAAGTAAAGAGGGACTAGGTGTTGTCCTAACTCAGGAAGGACACGTTATCTGTTATGAGTCCCAGAAATTAAAAGAATAGGAGCAAAATTATGTCACTAATGACTTAGAATTGGCAACGGTTTTACACGACTTAAAATTTTTGCGACACTACATAATGGGCATAAAATTCCTACTATTAACGGATAATAGAGGGGTGAAATATATGTTTAAAAAACCAAATCTTATTGCAAGACAAGCAAGGTGGCTATCCTTCTTGAGTGAATTCGACTTCGAGGTCAGACACATCAAGGGTAAGGAAAATAAAGTAGCAAATGCATTAAGAAGGAGAGTCCATGGGTTATTTGAAATAAATATCAACAAGGTAGAAAGTGACCTAGAACAAAGGATAAGGACGACATGTATTAATGATAGAAATTACACTAAAATGATGGCAAAATTATAGGACAATACCACAAACTCAGATAAATCAGATCTAAGAATTGACAAGAAAGAACTATTATGATTTAAAAACAAACTTTACATACCATATTCAGGAGAGTTGAAATTAACAGTTCTAGACGAAGTGCATAAGAAACCGTATTCTGGCCATCCAGGTTACCAGAAAACAATAAAAACACTTAGAAAACTATTTTAATGGCCTAATATGAAGGGGGAAACAATAGAGTACTTGGCTAGGTGCCAAGATTGTCAACAGGTTAAGGCCGAGCATCAACATCCAGCCAACCTATTATAGCCATTATCAGTACCAGAATGGAAATGGGAGACCATATCACCAGACTTTAAAAGAGGTTTTTCTAAAACTCAGAGACAAAATGATTCTATCATGGTTGTAATCGATAAACTCAGTAAGTCTGTACACTTTATTCTTGTAAAGTCTACTTTTAAAGCTATAAACATTGCTAAAATATTCATGATTTTTTTTTTTAGAATGCATGGTATTCCTAAAATGGTGATTTCAGATAGAGACATAAAATTCACATCCACTTTTTGGAAGGAATTGTTTGCAGGGATAAATACTAACTTGAATTTTAGTACAAGTTATCATCCACAAATGGATGGACAGATCGAAAGGAAAAACTAGATTGTAGAGAATATGCTCCGCATGTATGTAAGAACAAAACCAAACAAGTGGGAAGACTATCTGCACTTGGTAGAATTTGCATATAACAATGGGTACCAAACTTCGGCTAAGTTGAGCCCTTTCGAAATACTATATGACAGAAAGTGTACGACTCCAATTAGTTGGGATAACCCGGCTGAAAAACTCATGGTCAGACCAGAAATGCTCCAAGAGAGGGAGAACATGGTAAGAAAGGTACAACAGAACTTGAAGGAAGCATAGGACAGACGAAACACTTATGCAGATCAGAAAAGAAGGCACTTGGAATTTCAAGCAGGAGACCATGTTTATTTGAAAGTCAAATCTCGAAAAAGCTCATTGAAGTTAGGGAACTGTGCCAAGATGGCACCCAAGTTTTGTGGTCCCTTCGAGATACTAGCTCGAATTGGACCCGTAGCATACACACTTGCACTTCCATCTAATCTAAGAATTCATAATGTATTTCATGTTTCCTTGCTGAAAAAGTATATTCATGACCCTACTCATATGATTGATTGGAACTTGGTGCAGGTGGAACTAGAAGGTGAGTTCCAAGTGGAACCCCTGCACATTCTGGGTTGAAGAGAAATAGCACTTCGGAACAAAGTCGTTGCTCAAGTAAAGGTGAAATGGAAGCACTTTAGTCCTGAGGAGTCCACTTGGGAGTTGGAAGGAGATTTGCGGAAATCTCATCCAATCCTATTCCAAGAAATGAAATAACACTTAGGACAGTGGTTTACTGAAGGGGGAAAGGATGTGACATACCCAAAAATAAAAATATTTTTAAAATTTAAATTTGCTGGAAATTTATTCCGTTTTTAGTAAATTAGAAATTGGAATTTTTTTGCCATTTATGGAAAATCCGAATTTCAAATTTTATGATTCTAATAAATGATTATGACTGTTGGGCAGAGATCTGATTTGTCCCAACTAACTATTTGACTATGACACTTGTATGAAAATAGAATATTTTATATTGATTGCAGGGGACAAAGGGGACATCCATGTTAAATTTAGCTGACCATGACTCCATGAGAGGGGAACATGTTGGAACTACCTCTAGGCTGTTTTTTACAAGTGGAAAATCAGTGATTTGGCCATTGGTAGCCCCTAAAAATCAGGGATTTAGAAAGATGCGAAAATTTCCAAAGGAGGGAAAAAGACCTAGGCAAATTGATAAATAAGCATATGTGAGGATGCAGGACGCTGCCAAGTATGCTGGGAAAGAGTCTATTGAATTTTTTTTCCCGTGTTGTTAAGAACACTGAATGAGTGTGAGGGAAACAGAATTGAAGGACATTGCTGAAGAGGAATTTCCAATCTCACCCTCATGGAATCATGGTGAGGCTAGGGGGTGAACCGTGCAAGTGATCTTGGCTGATGGGTTCTACAATTGGGAGGAACGTGGTTGTTCCCTTGTCTTCCCGTGAGTCTAGTTCAGATATGCTACTTTAACCCTTATCTGTCTGAATGATTTTATATCTGATGCACTGTACATGTTAAATTTGAATTGAAATGGTTCCCATTATCTGTTTTAATGATCGATAGTTGATGTAAAATATTCACTGTTTGTAAATTCATGTATTTCTGTATATGTGAAACGAATTAGTTACAGAAGTAACGAAATCATTAACGCTTGTATGAATAATTGTATATTGGCTAAAATGTATGTTGTTGTATCAAATTCAAATTATTTATATTTCTGTAGAATGAATTAACTACAGAAGTAGCGAAATCAATGACACCTGTATTATGTCCTATAACCTGAATGGGAATAAAGTTGTTTGATCATACGAATGTGTGTAGTCAAACTTCTGACACAATAGTTATGATAAATTCCTGAATAAAGTCTTTCAACTGAAAGTTGTACGAGAGTTAGGAATAATTTGATTCGATTGAAATCTATACCCTTTTCGTTTCCATCACGTCATACAGGTTGTTGTAGGAACAACCTAGTTTACTACCGAATGTATGGGTATGGATTCTGTAGGATCCTTATTGTAATAATAGGACCAATAGATTATTTTATGAATTTATCTATAGTGGAGTAGAGACAAATATGAAGAGTAAACGATATTACAAACCTACTGTTTTTTATTCATACCAAGAACAAATCTAATCTGAGCGAAGTAATAAATTCTTCATGCTTTCCGAAATTTCAAATCCTAGATCCTCCTATCATCATGAGTCATACAACTTGGACTGTTTAAACTCAAGTAGCGAAAAGTCAACCGGTGTAAACAAAATAGAGAATTAGAAAGAATTTCAGGATTATTACTTTCTTCTAAATGGTACAGTTTTAAAAGAAACCAACTCGGGAAGGACAACTAATCTAATAAAGAGTTTATGGAATATCAACATTTGATTGTTGGCAACGATGAATTTATAATTGCATTTCTTCATTCAGAAATTCATTCGGATGGATGGCTCAGAATTCATAGTATACAGTATCATTATACAAGTGAAACATCAGATGCGTACAGTTTGGGCGAATTTAAAACCTATTAAATATGGAACCCGATTAATAAATAGCGAATGTAGCTAACATATCTACTACTCTAAGAAGATATAATGATTGATACTATCAGGCCATTCTTATAGAGATCACATGGAAATTCAAAGTGAATCTTACTTAGTCTAAATGGTAAATATCAGACTAGAAATTTAATAATAACCAAAGTAATTTTATATATGGTCGAACATTTCTCCAAACCAAAGTAATATTAATATTGGTGTTCTACAAGTAAGATAAATCCCCATGGAATCATATATGCTTATCTATTTAAAGTTCCAAAATCAAAATGACAGTAAAATCTATACCCAGCCACGATAGGTAGTATCCGAAACAGGGTTGGAAAAACATATGGAAGTTCTTTTCCTTTATTTCGGACAAACCAGTTACAAAGATTAAATCATTCACCCAACTTTAAAGATTCAAAAGATGAAACCATAAGTCAGACTTTGTTGTTTCCTGACCTCAACGAAGCCTTAGCTTGGAAACCAAATACCTTTTCTGGGATCCGAAGCCTCGAAAAACTGATAATATTGGAGAGGAAGGGACCCTGCAAGAAAAAAGTAGGGATTAAAATTAATATCCACATAAAAGTTATAATCAAGAAGATCCTTTAGAAAACGTACAACAGAGTCCATAACAGAGGAAAGAGAAATAAAAGTTTCCACAAATATATTCAAGAGAAGATAAAAGCCATTATGGAATGGCCAGTACCTAAGGATGTAGCAGATATCTGGTCATTCATGGGAATCACCGGATATTACTGCAGATTCATAGAAGGTGTTTCCAAGATAACCTACCCTATCACATCATTACAATAGAAAGGTACCAAGTTCAACTGGTCAGAGAAGTGTCAAGACGGTTTTAACAAACTAAAGGAATTATTGACAACTGCACCCATATTAAAAGTAGCAAATTTATTGACAACTGCACCCATATTAAAAGATGCAAGTAAAGAGGGACTAGGTGGTGTCCTAACTCAGGAAGGACATGTTATTTGTTATGAGTCTCGAAAATTAAAATAACACGAGAGAAATTATGTCACTCATGAATTAGAATTGGCAGTGGTAATACACGCCTTAAAAATGTGGCGACACTACATAATGGGTAGAAAATTCCTACTATTAACGGATAATAGTGGGGTGAAATATTTGTTTAATCAACCAGATTTTAATGCAAGACAAGCAAGGTGGCTAGCCTTCTTGAGAAAATTCGACTTCAAGGTCATACACATCAAGGGTAAGGAAAATAAAGTAGCTGACGCGTTAAGCATAAGAGTCCATGGGTTATTTGAAATAAATATCAGCAGGGAAGAAAGTGACCTAGAACAAATAATAAGGACGACAAGTATTAACGATGGAAATTACACTAAAATGATGGCAGAATTATAGGACAGTACCACAAACTCAGATAAATTAGATCTAAGTATCGACAAGAAAGGACTATTACAATTTAAAAACAGACTTTACATACCAGATTCAACAGAGTTAAAATTAACAGTTCTGGACGAAGTGCATAAGAAACCGTATTTTGGTCATCCAACTTACCAGAAAACAATAGCAACACTTAGAAAACTATTTTAATGGCATAATATGAAGGGGGAAACAATAGAGTACTTGGCTAGGTGCCAAGATTGTCAACAGGTTAAGGCTGAGCATCAACATCCAGCCGGCCTATTACAACCATTACCAGTACCATAATGGAAATGGGAGACCATATCACTGGACTTTATAACAGGTTTGCCTAAAACTGAGAGACAAAATGATTCTATCATGGTTGTAATTGATAAACTCAGTAAGTTTGCACACTTTCTTCCTATAAAGTCTACTTTTAAAGCTATAAACATTGCTGAAATATTCATGAAATAAATTTTTGGACTACATGGTATTCCTAAAATGGTGATTTCAGATAGAGACGTAAAATTCACATCCACTTTTTGGAAGAAATTGTTTGCAGGGCTAAATACTAACTTGAATTTGAGTACAAGTTATCATCCACAAACGGATGGACAGACCAAAAGGACAAACCAGATCGTAGAGGATATGCTCTTCATGTACATAAGAACAAAACCGAACAAGTGGGAAGACTATCTACACTTGGTAGAATTTGCATATAACAATGGGTACCAAACTTTGGATAAGTTGAGCTTTTTCGAAATACTGTATGACAGAAAGTCTACAACTCCAATTAGTTGGGATAACTCGGCTGACAGACTCATGGTTGGTCCATAAATGCTCCAAGAAATGGAGAACATGGTAATAAAGGTACAACAGAACTTGAAGGAAGCACAGGACAACCAGAAGATTTATGCAGATCAGAAAAGAAGGCACTTGGAATTTCAAGTAGGAGACCATGTTTATTTGAAAGTGAAAGCCCAAAAAATCTTGTTGAAGTTAGGGAACTGTGTCAGGATGGCACCCAGGTTTTGTGGGCCCTTCAAGATACTAGATTGAATTCGACCCGTAGCATACCAACTTGCACTTCCAGCTAATCTAAGAATTCATAATGTATTTCATGTTTCGTTGCTGAAAAAGTATATTCATGACTCTACTTATATGATTGATTGGAACTTGGTGCAGGTGGAAACCGAAGGTGAGTTCCAGGTGGAACCCCTGTGCATTCTAGAACGGAGAGAAATAGCACTTCAGAACAGAGTCATCGCTCAGGTAAAGGTGCAATGGAAGCACTTTAGTCCTGAGGAGGCCACTTGGGAGTTGAAAGGAGATTTGTGGAAATATCATCCAATCCTATTCTAGGAAAGGAATGAACACTGAGGATAGTGTTTTACTGAAGGGGGAAACAATGTGACATCCCCAAAAATAAAAATATTTTCAGAATTTAAATTTGTTGGAAATTTATTCCATTTTTAGTAAATTTTAAATTGGAATTTTTTTGCCATTTATGGCAATTCCAAATTTCAAATTTTATAATTCTAATAAATGATTATGACTATTGGGCAGAGATCTGATTTTCCCCAACTAACTATTTGACTATGACACTTGTATCAAAACAAAATATTTTATATTGATTGTAGGGGACAAAGGGGACAACCATGTTAAATTTAGTTGACCATGACTCCATGAGAGGGGAACATGTTGGAACTACCTCTAGGCTGATTTTTACAAGTGGAAAATCTGTGATTTGGCCATTGGAAGCCCCTGAAAATCAAGGATTTAGAAAGCTGCGAAAATTCCCAAAGGAGGGAAGAAAACCTAGGCAAATTGATAAATAAGCATATGTGAGGACGCAGGACACTGCCAAGTATGCTGGGAAAGAGACTATTGATTTTTTTTTCCTTGTTTTTATGAAAACTAAATGAGTGTGAGGCAAGAGGGATCTACAGAATTTAAGGACATTGCTAAAGAGGAATTTCCAAGTTCTCCCTCATGGACTCATGGTCAGGCTAGGGGGTGAACTGTGCAAGTGATCTTGGCTGCTCAGTTCTACGGTTTGGAGGAACACGGTTGTTCCCTTGTCTTCCCACAAGTCTAGTTCAGATATGCTACTCTAACCCTTATCTATCTAAATGATTTTATATCTAATGCACTATACATGTTAAATCTGAATTGAAATGGTTCCCATTATCCAGTTTAATGATCGATAGTTGATGTAAAATATTCACTGTATCTAAATTCAAGTATTTTTGTATCTGTGAAATGAATTAGTTACAAAAGTAAATAAATCATTAACGCTTGTATGAATAACTGTATATTGGTTGAAATGTATCTTGCTGTATCAAATTCAAATTATTTATATTTCTGTAGAATGAATTAATTACAGAAGTAGTGAAATCAGTGACACCTGTATTATGTCCTATAACCTAAATGGGAATAAAAATATTTGATCATACGAATGTTTGTAGTCAAACTTCTAACAGAATAGTTATAATAAATTCCTGAATAAAGTCTTTTTGACTAAAAGTTGTACAAGAGTTAGGAATAATTTTATTCAATTGAAGTCTATACCCTCTTCGTTTCCATCACATTATACAAGATGTTGTAGGAACAACCTAGTTTACTACCGAATGTATGGGTATGGATTCTATTGGATCTCTATTGTAATAATATGACCAATAGATTATCTTATGAATTTATCTATAGTGGAGTAGAGCCAAATCTGAACAGTAAACGATATTACAAACGTACAGTGTTTTATTCATACCAAGAACATATCTAATCTGAGTGAAGTAATAAATTCTTCATGCTTTTCGAAATTTCAAATCTTGGATCCTCCTATCATCATGAGTCATACGACTTGGACTGTTTAAACTCTAGTGGCGAAAAGTCAACCAGTGTAAACATAATAGAGAATTAGAAAGAATTTCAGGATTATTAGTTTCTTCTAAACGATATAGTTTTAAAAGAAACCAACTCGGGAAGGAAAACTAATCTAATAAAGAGTTTATGAAATATCAACAGTTGATTGTCAGCAATGATGAATTTATAATTTCATTTGTTCATTTAGAAATTCATTAGGATGGATGGCTCAGAATTCGTAGTATACAGTATCATTATACAAGTGAAACATCAAATGCATACAGTTTGGGCGAATTTGAAACCTAGTAAATCTGGAACTCGATTAATAAATAACGAATGTAGCTAACATATCTACTGCTCTAAGAATATATAATGACTCATACTATTGGGCCATTCTTATAGAGATCAGACAGAAATTGAAAGTGACTCTTACTTAGTTTGAATGGTAAATATCAGACTAGAACTTTAATAATAACCAAAGTAATTTTATATATGGTTGAACATTTCGCCAAGCCAAAGTAATATTATTATTGGCACTATACAAGTAAGATAAATCCCCATGGAATCATATATGATTATCTGTCTAAAGTTCCAAATTCAAAATGACAGTAAAATCTATACCCAGCCACGATAGGTAGCATCCGGAACAGGGTTGGAAAAACATATGGAAGTTCTTTTCCTTTATTTTGGACAAACCCGTTACAAAGATTAAATCATTCGCCCGACTTTAAATATTCAGAAGATGAAACCCTAAGACAGACTCTGCTATTGCCTGACCTCAACGAAGCCTTAGTGTGGAAACCAAATACCTTTTATGGGATCCGAAGCCTCGAAAAAATGGTAATCTCGGAGAGGAAGGGACCCTGCAAGAAAAACGTAGGGATTAAAGTTAATATCTGCATAAAATTTATAATCAAGAATATCCTTGAGAAAACATACAACAGTTCCATAACAGAGGAAAGAGAAATAAAAGTTTCCATAGATATATTCAAGAGTCTATACTTAACTCGAGGGTTGGAGTCGTGTTTCCTTTCACGACATAGTTGAAGCTTTGCCTGGTGGCTCAAAAGCAGAAGTTGGAATGATAGAATCCTGATGGGTACCCTTGCATACAACAGGGCCCCACCATTAGATAGTAATCCATATATTACTCCTAAAGAAATTCCATTCATAAATTAATTCAGATACTTACACAACTAGGTCTTAAAAGCAGTATGGAACTACATGAAAATCTTACTGTTACAGAGAAGATTACTGTTCGAAGGTCTTTTGGTGAAAGAAAACACTAAAACATAACTATTTCTTTCTAGAAAATTGTGTCCACAGACAGAATCAAATTACTGGAAGGAAAAACGGATACTGTCAATTTTAAAGCTTAGATTTTATTTTGATCACACATAGAGCCTAGAAGCGGAATAACATACATAGAATTAATAATAGAGTGAAGGGGTTTTTGAAGGAAAAACTATGTTCCACAAATGGGCCTTCCTAAGTAAGACCTAGGCATGGAGATGGATATGTATGGAGGTTTTACCCTTCCAAATGACAAAAACCCTAAATAAAACTTTTACCACTGACATATGTAAGAAGAACTGGCCGAGACTTCATCGTATGTAATACCTCCAACTTATTACAAGCTAATAAACAAACCTGGTGACTAGCAAGTGATTAGTGGAAGGTGGAGGACAGTAGAAAAAATTTCCACAGGGGAGCGTACCCAATCTAGTCCAAATGAGTAACAAAGGGAAAAATTTACCAAGCTTGAAACATCTTAGGCGGGAATCTCCCAAAACAGTAAAGACAGTCTAAGGAAAAAGCTCCATTAAATCCTTTAACTAATAGTATTTAATCATTCATACTTTACAAGCATATAACCAGATTCAAAGAAAAACTTACTAGGTGAAGAGCAGGCATATAGATGACTCCCTCCCTCGAAGAGCAAGTATTTCCATCAGTGACTGAGTCTAACACCAGAGGCGACAACAATAAATCTTGGCAATAGGGGTTTACCACCATTCTTACAACCCAAGACACGTTGAATGGCTAGCCATGCGAGTAATTGTCCTGGTTAAATGAGAGGAACACGGAAGAGTACTGTAACCATGTGCTTAGGGAAAGGTGGCAAGGAATGGATGGGCACGTAAGTCGAACAGGAGGTCGAGGGAACGAGCTGCATAGATATTTTAATGAAACAGTTAGAACTCCATTTAATACACAACTCTGCCCCTGTAATTTCCCATCACAAATTAATGAATGAGGATTTCAGTCGGTTGAGACGTTATGGGACGGACTAGAAAGTTACATCTGAAAACTAGTAACTTCAATGTCACCCCGGTTTGAGAAGAACAATACTTCACTTAACAAAAACCCTAACTACCTAATGTCAGTTCTATGTGTATATCACCACGATTACGCATGTGTAAAGATACCCTGAACTAACACCAAATTGTTGGACTTTACACCACAGGAAGAAAAGAGATAGCTATTAACCATTCGTAATAAGAATTAGACTTGAAGAGATCACGAGGTAGCCACTAAAGTTCCGTGTAAGTAAACAGACTTGTATAAATCCCATAATCATGTTAAACAAAGGTTTAGTGATACTCTTCGGAATGTGATTATGGTACGCAACCATAATATTATTTTATGCAGGTATGTGAACTATTTTCTAACAACATTAAGTCCAATCCCCTTCCAAAGATAAGGGTGAGATAATAAACAACTAGACCTTTATAAAAGCATTACACAATGGTAAATAATAACACTTAATTTTTTTTTTAAGTTGAGATTTATAGGAAACATTACATAAAATTTGTCTCACCATGAAGGAATCAAAGATCTTTTACCAATTTCCTAGCATGCTTCAACCCATACAATGATTCTTGAGTTTTCAAACAAATATTTTGTTGCAATTCTGAACTAACTGTTCTGGTTGTTCCAAATACATCCCTTTATCCAAAAATCTTCGTGTAGAACAATTTTAGCATCTAGTTGTACTAACACAACTAGTTCTAACACATGAATAGAAACAAGATTTTAACAACTGGTGAGAGAATTTCATGGAAGTCATTACCTTCCAAATACCCTTCTGCTACCAATCATGCTTTGGGCCTTTCATCTTTTACTATTTGTGTTTTTATAAAAGGGATTCATAAAAAAATGCATCTTTATCCATGATGATTCTGTGGGTAGTAGGATTCCACGGTCTTCTTCCTTAACATCATCACCATATCATAAATTTACCTATTTGATATGGGTCCTACTTATAATGTTGATAAAAAAACATAAGCATCACAATTGAATAATTTCACATTTGAGTAATTACCATATGACCTGTTCATATCTCTTCTAAAATCTTCATGTCTTTTACAACCGATGGTGATTGATTTACCAGATATCAAAACCACTTCTCCCACTTTTACAGTTTCAACTTGGAATTACTGAACATTCTTATTCGATCCCAACTTCCTTTCAATACTTTCCAAGTTTCATGGATATGAACCTACCTTCATCATATACTCTCAAACACTTGATTGACTTGCCAGCACATCAACCTTTCTACAGACCCACCTTTCTAACCTGGACACACTGCTCCACCTTGAATTTTTCATTTGAACAACTTTGACCAAATCCCAAAAAAGAAATCCAAGTGAACGTGTGTCGCTCACCTCTAGGGACTTTACACTGGAGTCTCAATGCTCCACCTTAACTTGCACATTCCCTTGACCGAATCCTACCAGGTAAGCCTTCACAGCTTAACTCCTGGCCCATTTACAATGGAGTACACCAAGCCTTTTATAGGCTAAATTACACCCAATCCATGGACACAATATCACGAGCTACCTAAAAATATCAACCCAAAAAACCATGTGATTTGACCTAAAAATTAGATTTAATAAATATTACACCTTTAAATAAAACCCTTTTTAACACACTCTCTCACATAAAAAGGTCACTTTTTATTAGATCTTGATTCTCCATAATAAGACAAAAAAGGTACATGTCATGACCATGTCTTATGAATAAGAAAAAAAACATTCAAAGTTTAATTTATACCATGAACTTCATGCTGCTTGAATCTTGTATTTTAAGATCGACACTTTTGTGGTGCTTGAACATGAGTGCGGATTTTTAGAGATCGATGCTCCTTGAGTGTGGATGGGTGAGCGTTGATATTCCTGTGCTCTGTGGTGCAAAAACTGGGCTCACTAATTTAGGATTTTTTCCTATTTCTGAAGTGTGTGAATGTTCATGTGCCTATAACGTACCTATGGAACGTTGGTGACTTGAAACTGACTCAATCACACCCTCTGGTTCTCAGAAAATATGTGGGCTCTTCAATACTTTGGTTTTCTTATCCTTACATGCCAAAAGAAATTCAAAAGGTTATGTCTCTCACAAGAGACCTGCACACAATTCACCTTGGTTCACCTACGACAGCTACTCAACCTGCTGTGATACCACTTGTTAGGAAATGGAAGAAAAAAAGAGCATAAAAACTATATTAGGAATGTGCATGCACACACTCTTTTGTGATCATATTATGTAACTGGTGGATCTAGTTATAATCAATTAGTGTAAATGTTTGAGATATGCTATATATATGAGCATAGCCATATAGGTGAGAGTGAAATATGTGTAGTGAGTGTATGAGAGGAAGACGCAATACTGAGGTGATGTGTGTATGAGAGGGGAGGATGGTTATATTCCTAGTTTGGATATTGTAATTCTCCCTTGAATAATAAGAATACCGCTTATCATTGTCTGTGTTTTTTTCCTGTATTGGGTTTCTACATAAATGATTGTGTCAATTGTGTGATTTTGTTTCTTGGTTTAATCTTGCTTATTGATGGTCTGGTTTTTATGCTATGTGACCACATGGGAAATTTGTTGGCATGTTTCCGACAATATTCACCTTGAGAACAATTCACCTTATATATCATGCCCTTAATTAATTCATCACCTTTTTTGCAATCCAAGAGAATCTAAACACCGTCACATCTCTACAACTTCTCTAACAGTATTGTTACTTGAACATTGTTGCACGATTCACTCCAGTATGGACCATTCCACCTCCATCAGTAACATGTCTAATAAACCAATGCACTTTTCCATTTTGATACACGGGATTGTTAGTCAAATGCACAACACTTTGACCACCACATAACACCACATCTTGTACCTATCCAAACTTACCCAATATATCCTTGCATTCTTGCAAGACATAACTTGAGGTAGGTCTCCTATTGTCGAAATCTCAGGAATCATAACCATAGACTAAACCATTGCAACCATTGTAGGTGATACTTGTGCTTCTGTGTTTGAAGCCCCATTTCCATGCTCTTCACCTAGTTTTTTCGTGTGTCTACTGAAAACACCAAGTCCATGTGAAATGTTGACCATTCCCCATCTAAATCATCAAACTTCCTACTAGCATATAATGCTCAATACATATAACCCTTTTCTTCTTCATCAATTATGAAATAAACCTGAAGAAAAATTATAATGGAAAGACAAAGGGATTTTATCGGTTTCACATTATTCACACCGAATTTCCTGAGTATCTTCACCACATACTTTTGTCATGATAACCAAACTTACCATATTTCATGTCTCTCTGTATTTCCATGCCCAAGATTTATTTTGTTTCTCCCAAATCCTTCATTAAAGAGTCCTAACCAACTGAGCCAATCTGTTGACCTCAACCATGTGTGTGCTTGCAACAAGCATAACATATAACACCAAGATAATGAATATACCATAAACATAATGTTTATACTCACTTGTAAAATTTGGCTCACCATGAAGGAATCAAACACCTTATACCATTTTCCCGGCATGCTTCATTCCATACAATGATTCTTGAGTTTGAAAAAAATATTTTGTTGCGATTCTGAACTAACCATTCTGGTTCTTCCTAATATAGCCCCTTATCCAAAAAAGTACATGTAATTTTTTTTTAACATCTAGTTATACTAACAAAACTAGTGCTAACACAACATGAATAGAAACAAACTTTTAAAATAATACTTTCATGGAAATTAATACCTTCCAAATACCCTTCTACTACAAATCATACTTTGGACCTTTCATTTTTTACTATGTTTGTTTTTATAAAAGGAGATTCATCAAACACTGCATCTATGTCGATGATGACTCTGTGGGTAGTATGATCCCATAGTCTGCATCCCCTAACATCATCACCATATCAAATAAATACATGTTTGATCTGGGTCGTACTTATAATGTTGATAAAAAAACATAAGCATCACAATTGAATAATTTCACATTTGAGTAATTAACAGATGACGTGTTCATACCTCTTCCAAAATATTCCTATCTTTTTCAATCGATGGTGATTGAGCTACTAGATAACACAACTTCTTCTTCCCACACATATTGCTACAACTTGGCATTATTGAACATGCTTATTCGATGCCAACTACCTTGCAATGCTTTCCAATTTTCATGTATATGAAGCTCCCTTCATCATATATTCTCAAACACTTTATTAACCTGCCAACACATCATCATTTCTACAGACCCACATTTGTAACTGGGTCACATTGCTCCACCTTGAACTTTGAATTCGAATAAAATTGACCAAATCCATCCAAACCAACCCAAGTGAACCTTTGTCACTCTCCTCTAAGGACTTTACTTTGGAGCCTCAATGCTCATTTCCTCAGACAAGAGAGCTCCCACAACTGTGTCATAATCAATGGCATATGTTGAGCTAAACCACATAGTTGTGACCAGATGATCCCTAGACTCTGGAAATGAACACAATAGCGTAACTTCCTTGTCCTCATATTTGTATGTTACGTCCATACTAGATAATTGACAAATCATAGTATTGAAAATACTCAAGTGATCAACAATTTTCGTACCTTCTTTCATATGCAAGCTATACAACTGTCTCCTGAAAAAAAAAAATTTAGTCAAGGAATTTTTCATATACAAACTCTCAAGTCTGTTCCAAAAACCTGGTGTTGTCTCCTCTTCAACGATTTTAAAAAACTCTTCATCTTCCAAACACAAATGAATGGTACTGAGATCTCTTGCATCTAGATATTCCCAGTCCTTGTCTGTCATGCTTTCTAGTTTTTTTGTCTTTCCAACCAATTCCTTTTGCAATCCTTGTTGCATAAGAAGATCCGACATCTTGAGCTTCCATAGTGCAAATCTATTCTTACCGCTGAATTCTCCACCTCAAACTTAGAATTCTACACTTTTTCCATTAGCAGAAAACTACAAAAACCATCTCTTATAAAGTTGAGCCTTTTTAAATATGGAAGAATAACAGTATGAACCCCAAATTATCAAAAAATTAAAAAAATATATATTTAATAAATATTTCACCTTTTTATAAAACCCTTTTTAACATACCCTCTCACATTAAAAAAATGACTTTTTATTTGAGCTCTATTCTCCATAATAAGTCAAAAAAAAAGTACATGTCAATACAATGTCTTAGGAATAAGACAAAAAACTTTCAAAGTTTAATTTATACTATGAACTTCATATCATACTAATCTTTTATTTTAAGACTGGCACTACTATGGTGCTTGAATGGGAGCGTGCATTTTTAGATATCGATGCTCTCTGAGTGTGGATGGGGAGCATCAGTTTGTGGTATCTAACGTGTCTAGGGATTGTCGATGACCTGAAACTCATTCAATCGCAACCTCTAGTTTTCAGAAAAAAATGTGGGCTGCTCAGTACTTCGGTCTTCTTGTCCTTATGTGCCAAAAACACGTCCAAAGGTTCTTGCACTCATAGAATACCTGCACACAATTCTCCATGTCTCACCTGTGGAACCTACTCAACCTGCTCTGATACCATTTGTTGGGTAGCAGAAGAAAAATAGAGCATAAAAACCATAAAAAATAAAACATCAACAAGCAAGATTAAACCGAGAAAAACAATCACACAATTGACACAGCCAATCGAAGCATACAACCATCCTCTCCTCTCATACAAACAACACCTAAGTATTTCTTCTTTCTCTCACACAGTCACTACACATATTGCATTCTCACCTTTATGGTTATACTCATATATATATCATCTCTCAAACAATTAGACTAATTGATTATAATTAGATCCACTAGTTAAACAATCTCTTCACAAAAGAGTGCATGCATGCACATTCCTAATATAGATTCTTTCATGTCCATGTGGCCCCATGGAATATTAATTGGATTTTTCCAACATGAAGAAAGTCTCTCACTTTACCTCTACCTCCATAAGAAAAGAAAAACAAATATTTTTTAAGCAATTTTTTTCCCAGTCATCATTTCTTCTTGGATTCACCTTTCTTAATAGGAATATAATTATCAATCTTAAATGGTAATTATGCATTATTTTTTATTTTTTCTATAGAATCAATTTATAAAAATAAGTCTTTATATATCTAGAAAACTAAGAAAAAAACCAATCGCAGGAAAAAACTATAACTTTTTATCTTTCTAACACTCGGACCGTACCACAATAGGGAAGAAGTTCTTGCAATCAACCTTTTGAAATTTTGTATTTCTAACCCCCACCGTAAGATGGATTCTTAAATCTTGTAACTCTTATAATTTGCAAATGAAAAAACAAGATATCATAAGATGATCATAGTCACATAAAATTAAAAGACACAGGGATTTACGTGGTTCACCCAAACATTGGGATACATCCACCAAGCAGAGGTATCGGTTGTCTTATTATTCAAATCATGGAGATTACAACAACTCACTCACACTCTTGTCTTCCTCTAGAGGCTTACGTAAATTTATATACATTTACATGTGAAACAGATTATTAAATGGAATCTCATCCATATTCTAACTTTGTCGTATTGGTTACAACCAACGCTAGATTATAGGATCTGAAATCCTAATCCTGGAGGAATTCGTTGTCACTAGTTTCCAGCAATCTCCACCTTGAGAACAATTAACCTGATACCTTGCTCCTTCCTTTTGTTCATCACCTTTTCTTCAAGACAAGAGAAGCCAAGCACCATCATAGATTCTCTAACAATACTCTTTTTGTGAACATGCCTGCGCAGTTTTCTTTTGTATGCAGTTTCTCAAGAGAGACTCCACGTTCATCGATGACCTATCTTACAAAATTGTATTTGATATGTATATGTTTTATTTTACTATGGTAGGATGGATTTTTAGCCAAGTGGATAACACTTTTACTATCACAAAGTAACTTTACTTTGTCCTACAACCTTCCAAACTCACCAAACAAACCTTTCAACCAAACTTCATCTTTGCAAGAATGTGAAGTAGCTACATATTCTTCTTTTGTAGTGGATACAACAACAATATTCTATATCTTTGGCATCCAACTAATAGATCCACCTTCAAGAGATACTCTGAAGTCGACTTTCTCTTGTCCAAATTACCTGCAAAATCAAAATCAGCATATCCAGAAACTAATTCACAACAACTGTTATCGGTAATACAATAATCACTTGTGCCTCTCACATACTGAAGCACCCATTTCACTGTTGCCCAGTGCTCTTTAACTAGATTTTCCATATACCTACTGACAACCCCAACTGCATGTGAAATGTCTGGTTTTTTACTAACCATCACATAATTTAAACTTTCTACTCCATTAGCATATGGTATTCGAGACATATATTCATTTTCTTCTTTTGTACTAGGACATAAACTTGAAGAAAGTTTAAAATGGGAAGCAAAAGGGACCGAAAATGGTTTCACATCATTCATACCAAACCTAAAAAGTATCTTCTCAACAAACATCTGTTGTGACAACCAAATCTTACCATTCCTCCTATCTCTGAATATCTCCATGCCCAAAATCTTCTTTGTTTCACCTAGATCTTTCATATCAAACATCCTAGGCATATGAGCCTTTAACTTGTTGATCTCAGTTATGATTATGCTTGCTAAAATCATATCGTCAACATACAATACTAAGATTATGAATATGTGATTATTCAATTTCTTAAAGTAGACACAATGATCATACTGACTCCTTGTATAATTATGTCTTTCCATGAAAGAGTCTAATTTCTTGTACCATTGTCTAAGCGACTGCCTCAGACCATACATTGATTTCTTGAGCCTGCAAACAAATTTCTTGCTGCGATTTTGAACGAACCCTTCAGGTTATTCCATGTATATCTCCTCATCCAAATCTCCATGTAATAAAACGGTCTTAACATCTAACAGCTCCAACTCCAACTCATGGAATGCAACCAATGCTAACAAACTTCAAATTGAAAAGATCTTAACAACTGGTGAAAAAATGTCATGAAATTCAATACCTTCTTTCTGAGAATATCCTTTCACAACCAGCCTTGCTTTATACCTTTCCACCTTATCATCAACACCCTTCTTCAGCTTGTAGACCCACTTGCAACCTTATAGTGACCATATAAATTTAACATCCATTAATTAATCAAACATAAACTGTAACAGTAATATCTACTTGATTTCAGTAACTCAGTAATTTCTTATAAATTATGCGCATATGCATATAAATGTATCCTAACGAATAATGACTTCATAACAAAAATAAAACAAGTACGTAATTTAAAAATACCTTGGTCTGATGCTAATTCCTCCGTCAATCTCGTTGTTCGTGTTGAACTGGATCCAACACTGCCCAAACCTTGTTCCACCCTGCCAACTAAGACAACTTCCTAGATCCAGGATATCATATGGATATCCTGGCCCCCATGCCCAAAACCTCCAGCAAACCGGTGCCTCTGTAGTAAACCTCCTGAATCCAGAACTCAACTCTCCTCCCTGCAAATCCAAGCGAGCCCCCAAAGAAAAATAATCTCATAGCATGATCCCCTCCTTCCTTTGTAAACCTCCCCTCATATTGCCCCTTCACCGACATTTCCCTCCTTCATTACTTTCCTTATCCATTTATTAATTATCTTATCCTTTCGTAGTTAATGCCCCTTATCCCATTATTCATGTTCCTCTTATCCTTTTCTCGTAGTTAATGCCCCCTATCCCATTATTCATGTTCCTTATCCCTTTATTTTATTATCTTATCTTATATTTAATGTCCTATCCCTCACTCTTAATACGTAGCTTTTAATTTAACAATATAATTTATTAACCCCTTTAATTCTCTTTACTTAATTAATTAATGAGCACTATCACCACTAATCCTTGACAATCAAGAACAAGTAATTAATAATAATAATTAATTACAAAGTTATTTAAGAAATAATTATTGTTCGCTAACTTTTTAGGACAATTAGATTATTAAATTAATTATAATTAATAATCCATACACATCTAAGGTAATATTACATACACCCACCCTTCAAGAAACCTCATTCCAAAGTTAAGGTATCTTATGGTACAAAGGAAAAGAAACATGGTTCACACATTCATAACAAGTAACCTACATTATTAGTAAGTAAGTCAAGAAAACTCATACATACTCAAGGTATATGTACAAGAAATTCATGTGTAGCTAGTACATACAAGTCTCATAAAATGTACTAATAATCAAACTATCATCCTTAGTAATTTATGCATGCATCCACTCCAAATGTACAAGACTATTAGGCTCTTATAAAAGACAAATAAACCAATCAATTGTTTGGTTTATTATCTTTTATAAAAAAAAAAAAAAAAAAACAATTTTATTTTAAACAACTTTGTTTCTAGTTACGTAATAATGAATATTCATATATACACATTTCTCTTTTTTGAAGGAAAACATTAAATTCCACCATCGCCAAATCTCCATACTCTTTCAACTATTTCTACTCATCCTTCCTCCCAATCACTCTTATCTTCCATTCCTATCCTTCCTTCCTCTCATGGACTATCTTGAGCCAACTATATTGACCTAACTCCAAATAGAACTTGTGTTTTAAGTGTCACTATTCTGATCTCAAGATTCCTAAAGTAGGCATCTGATAATCATCATCACACATCTTGGGAGCGTGAAATAACACCGCCCTCCCATGACTTCGGGTTTTGGAGGATACACGGTGTGAAATTCCTTCACCCCTCCTAACAAGACTAGGATCCACACCCTACAATGGAGGATACAAAGTGGGAAATGCCTCCACCCTCCTGTAACATGACTGGGGTCCATACCCTACAATGGAATATACATGGGCACCATGTTGCTGGAGGTTTTGTCATCTTTTTTTTGGTTTTGGGCAGTGTCATCTCCTGAAATCCTGCATTGGTCCATATCATAGCAATGTATCCAAACCAATATACCTCATACAATATTCATACCATAGTGTTTCTTGGCTAGTTGGTCACGATATCCACTTTCATCATCTTATCCCTCGCTATTTCATAGCCCATAACTCGCAGATTAGTTTGTAACACAAACTCATACATTTCTATGCATTATCATCATGTAATTGCATACTATCATCATTTCAATTTGGTATCCCTGCACTGGATAAATTAACATCAAAGTTTTCCAGCTTAGAAATAGATCTCATAATATCCCATAATTCAATCATACACCTATTCATAAGATTATTATCATTTACCCAAATCAGATTGCATCATATCCAACATCATTTTAATAGCATTTAAACATTCATTAAATTCACATTCTCACAATATGTCTATCATACATCATCATTAATAACATTTAAACATTCGTGAAATTTATATTCAACTTAATAGATCACATTACATACATCATCATCAATAACATTTCATCATTCATAAGTTCATACATTTAAAGTTTAGGTATCACTTTTAATAGTTTCATTGTGACTAGAAAATAAAGTATAGGCCTTTTAGGTAATCCTGTGGTAGTTTTCTAAGTCAAAGGTGGTGTTACATACACCTAACCTTCGGAAACATGTTCTCAAGGTGGTCAAAAAGTGAGGGATAGTCTGGTAGAGGTTCGGTTATCTTGCTAAGTGGCAGCGTGCATCCCGACTATATTTGTCCTATTGACTTAACTTGTCTACTGCATACTTCCCCGAAGCTGCCGACTATATGGTCCAATATGAACGGTTCTACCATGAGGGTTCCCACATCTAATACCTACAATTCCTTCCAATTTAGTTTATGATTCATGAAATATAATGATGTAAAACAGATACATGAAATACATTATGAGTTTTATGCAATTGGGGTCGCAGTGACGATGATATGCAACGGGTCCAATTTTCTCTTGATCCCTAATGGTCCTATAAATCGTAGGTGACAACTTTGTCCCTTCTGAATCAGATGGTACTTCTTATTAGGCCTGATACGAACAAAAACCTGGTCTCCCACTTCAAAACTTCATTCGGTCCTTCCTCGCATCCTCGCAGATAGCTTTCCGGGCCATCCTCGTGTTTCCTTTAGTCTCTTTTCTAGTCCGGACCACCTGTTCTTCCATTTCTTGAATTACTTATAGTCCAACTTTAGTCACGGGGCCTTTCTAGTCTATCCTAAATCAATGATGCTCGCGATGGCCCCCCATACAAAGCTTTGTAGGGTGGCATTCCAATGGAGCTATCATAACTGGCATAGGCAAAATCTACCAAAGGTAAGTACTTCTCCTAATTTGGTTGTTTTATCCATTACATACATCCTAAGCATGTCTTCCATGACTTGATTTGCTCTCCTCGGCTCCTATCTCGCTTTCTCGGATGATAAGTTGTTCTTGGGAGTTCAACTCCAGAGAGTCCCCAATGCCCATTGGTAAACTTGTCCAAAACCTAGAAGTGAATCTCGAGTCCCTATCTCGAAATGAACCTCTTGTATTCCGTAAACGATGACTCCTCTCTATAAACACACGCGCTACATCAGCAAGACATCGTAAGTGCTCTAACCTAATAAAATGAGCAATTTTGGTTAACTTATCCACTATCACAAGAATGGCATTGTGTCTATGGGATGTAGAGCCAAGAACCCCATAGCAAAATCTATAGAGATGACTTCCCATTTGGACATAGGAACATCATGTGGTTGTAGTGAGGCCCACTGTGTGATGGTACCGACATTCACCTGTTGACACTTTAGGCATTTGGCTTAATTTAAATGGACTACATCATGCTTCATGCTCACCTGTATAAGAGCTCTCATATCTACGTGCATCTTCTTCACACCCCAATGTGCACAATAAAGTGCTCTATGGGCTTGTCCAAGATGATGCTTCGAATATCCCCACTTTCGTGGATGTACATCCTTCCTCTATATCTTAAAAATCTGCTTGTTTCCGTGACTATATCCTTCATATTTTGGATCTAATCGCCTCCCACTGGAGGTTTGAAGTAACCTTTAAATACCAACTCGTCTCTGCTTGAGCTGTAATAACCATGCTCCTCGCATTTACCTTAAGGTTACCAAGGAGAAGATATCGTGGTCTCCTACTCAAGGCATCTACCACCACATTTTCACATAGAAATCGCATCTACTCATAAACTCACTCCATCAGCTTGTCTGAATTCAGATCTCTTTGAGTGAAGAGATGTTTTAAACTTGATGGTCCGCTTTGAGCTCAAAGCTCACCCCACAAGATAGTGCCTCAACCTCAGATAGTATTACACTGCCAACTTAAATCATGAGTCGATATAACTCTTTCATGCTTTTCCAACTTCCTTGATGCATAGGCTAACACTCCTCCATCCCAGACATTAGTACGCCTCAACCCTGCTTTGAGGCATCCGGTGGCAAGATCAGAAGTCCTTTTCCATATCCGTACTCTGCTAGAATTCATGACCGGTTAGTAACCTCTGAAGCTACATTGAATGCACTATCACATTCTTCAGTCTATTCATACCTGACCCCCTTTGCATTGCAAAGTGTTGATGGGTTTTGCTATTTTTGAGAATCCTTTCCACAAATTTCTAGTAATAACTCCGCTAGCCCCATGAAGCTTCACCTCATGGGTATTTTTTTCAAGACTGCCACTCCATAATGGCTCTTTACCTTTCCGGGTCCACAAAGATTCTTCAACGTGAAATGATATAGACCTAAATAGTGATCTTTTCTGAAGGAACACTTTACAACTTCCCATAAAATTTATTCTCTAAGGCAGACAACACTATTCGCAAGTGTTCCTATGTTCTCTTTCATTTTTGGAATAGATGAGGATGTCATATAGAAATACTTGTAAAAAATGGTCCATATTTCTTTCGAATACTGCTCATGAGGCTCATGAATACCGGCCGCACATTGGTCAATCCAAAGGTACTAAGCAACAAACTCATAATGTCCAAAACCGAAATTAAAAAGGCGCTTTTGGATATCACCTTCCTTAACCCTTAATTGATGATAACATTGACTACAAATCAATCTTAGAGAATACCACTGCTCCTTTCATCCTGGGATCGAAGAGGTGTCATCTATTCATGATTGGGTACCTATTTTTCACTGTAGAATACCTGCTCAAGTCTCAGGGGTCTATACACGTACTGTATGATCCACTCTTCTTCTTTACAAAAATTATCGTGTACTTTACAGATACACCGGGCCTTATTATCTCAAGTCCAGAATCCTTTCAACCGCATTTGTAATTCACAAATTTCCATCGGCACTATCATATCACGTAATCTTGGAGATTGGTTCTGCACTAGGTTTTTAGCTCAATAGTAAAATCGAGCTCTCTTTCTGGAGGTAACCCCGGTAACTCATTCGGAAAACATCCTAAATTCTAACAACACCGGGTATTGATCCAATGAGGATCCCTTCCCTTTCATTCACTGCTTCACTACATACAATCGACACTTTGTCTCAAGCACGCTTAACCTTCATAGTGGATAAGGAAGCCGAATGACACTTTTCCATACACTCGATCTCTCAGCCCTTCCTTCATCATTTACACAAAGCACCTTCTTTGCGAAACAATATACCATGGATTGTTGAGATGCTAACCAATCCATTCCAATTATTAGGTCATACGCCCCAATAGAAGTGACGTATGCCTTCAACCTTGTAGTACACACTCGTGCCCACTATACAATTATCAACACTAGGTCCTACCGCTTTGTTTTCCTCTCAGTTATAATGACTCTGTCTAAAGTCATCATGCTCAGAGGTCACAACCCACATTTTTTTAATGCAAATGGTGAAATGAAACTATCTGTCGCACCTGAATCAAACAAAATCTTAACATTGATATGATTTAGCATACCTGATGACTCCACCACCGTGGATTGATGTTCGGCCTGGTGATTATTAACCGTTGCATAAATCTGGTGGCTACTACTTTCTCTCCACATCGGTGCCTTTCCTTCTCTATGCACAAACCCTGATTGTAACTCTGGGCAGTCACGCTGGTAATGGGGTCCTCCACACCCCCAACAGGTAACACGAGATTGAACCTGTCTACTGTTATGCGACTATCTCTGAAATGAGTTCCTTCCCCTGGAACCTCTGCCCCTACTCATTGTTCCTTGAGATGGTCATGGACCTGTCTGCACCGTTGGTGATGAACGAGATGCTGCACTCACTTCCATTGAAATCCCTGCAGCTACTGTCCCTGGCGCGACTCTGTTACCATATGGCGGTGGCCTTGAGCCCCCTCCTCTAGGAAATGTCCTCGGGGCCTTTCCTACAAATCCTAGGCGATGCGGAAATATCGGTCTTGTACCCCCAGTTAAGTTCATGTGTTCTTCCGCATAACGTGCATTTTCCACCACTTCTGCTATTGAAGACGGTTTCCACATCCGCACCATAGCTCTTATCTTAGGGTTTAATCCATAAACGAAGTGCTCTGCCTGTCGTTGGTCATTGTCCATATACAAAACATATTTGACCAGTTCCATAAATCTGATCTCATATTCTTCTACAGTTCTGTTTCCCTATACTAAGGCATGAAATGCCCCTACCTGTTGTTCCTCGTAGTATGCTAGTAGATATTTCCTTCGGAACCTCTCCTCGAAAAGTTCCCAGGATACTGTGTCTGGGGTAAGGTCCAGTTCTCTTTCCAGGTTTCCCCACCAGTTCAAGGCACTATCTCTTAACTGAAAAATTGTGATCTTTGCCTTTGAGTTGGACGCATAGTCCCTTAAGGCAAAACACCTTGTCATGCCTTCCAACCATGCTTCCGCACATTCACTGGAGCGACCCCCGACAAACTCCAGAAGCTTGATCTTCTGCAATTCTCATGTGATGTCTTCAGGTGGAGGTCCTCCCTCTGAATCCCTTGACGCTTCTGGATTACCCGTTCTAGATATTGGGGGTTCCACTTCAGTCCCTGTCGGTTTTCGCCCTTTTAAAGTCTCATTAATGGCTTCCAACGAGCGTAGGATGAGTGCTAGTTCGGGCGATGGCGGTGGTGGCGCTAGCGGTGTTGCTGGTTCTTGCGATGACGCTCCCCTACCTCGATTCCCTCGAGTCATGACCATCTTGTATGCTTTGACCTGCATCAACCAAAGTTGTCAAGGTGAGTTCCAGGATGTTTCAAATTGGTGCTACTCAAACTATAAACAGGGTTAGGCATAAGTTTTCTTTACTTGTCTATAAACAGACATTACTCCTTTAAGGGATTGGCTAGGTTAGGGTTAGGATTAAGCATCTAATCTTGATTTCTTCGCCCCTATGAAAAAAAAAACTATTCATTCCCTTTCCCTGTAGCTACGCTAGCCTTGTTCCATACTCGCCACTTCCTATGCTTACTCTCCTAGTGCATATGCCACCTCCTTCCCCCTTGTCCTAGTCTACGCCCTTTTAACTTTTCACTTATAACTAAATATCCTTCGATGCTTGACTCGGGATATTTTCCCTTGCGCGCAGTGTTGGCGTTGTCGAATGCTGCATTGAGATTTAGCGTTTCCTTTGACTGGTGGAATGGAGTTGAGGGACTTGGCGCTCGGCTCGACGAATGGTGTGTACGGTCTCGTGAACTTGACGCTTGGAAAATCGGAGTTTATACTTGGGATACAAAGATCAATAGTGCTAGATAAACCTTTACCTTGATTTCCGGTGCATTCACTAATTATGATTCAACTCAGTTAGCTGGCTCCGAGTCAATAGGTTAGGTAGTAAACCTGTTAGTCTTAATCTTCATACTGTATATTCCTGATAATAATACCACTCTTTTCCCGACAGTGTTACCATTAATCTAAATAAATAAAAGAATTTATTTGTAAACACCTATGAGGGCGCATTGGTGTTAGTGTTCTTTTTAAGGCTCTTCGCTTGGTGGGGGTTGCGGGTTCAAAACCCTTTAATAATTCAATTAATCATACAATTAATTAATCATAAAACTTAAACTCTAAATTAACTATATTGAATTTAAATTATATTTTATTTATTAAAAATTAAAAGTTAACATTAAATTAAATTATATTTAGCATTTAACATTAAATTAAAATTTAATAGCTTAAATTTAATATCAATTTCAAATCGAAAGATTTAAAATTTTACGTTGAATTTAAATTAAAATATTAACAATTTAACCAAATTGAAAACTAAAAAAAAAATAAAACTAAATAAGAATAATATAAAAAAAAAACAAATTTAACATGGGTGGCGGGTCATTGCATGAGGCCCATGTGCCCCTCCCTCACCATGCTCATCATTTCTGAGACTCCTCTTCATGGCCTCGTGTGCGCTGGTGCTAGTCTGGTCATGGCTTTGTGCATGGCGGTGGCGCTGAAGAGATGCTAAGTATAGAATCATTGGTATCTTTGGAGGAGTTTCTATATTTCGTCTTTATAATTTCCACAATTGTGTTTCTTTACAAACTGATATTATTGATATTATTTCAGATAGAAAAACACATAAATCTATTTATTTGACAGTAGTTGTTGAAGCCATGGTGTATGTGTCACCACACAGAAGGATACAGGAAGGCTCATCTTCTTCACTGAAACCAATGCCCATTGCACCGCCGCCCCAACAGGGGGATTGCAGTGGATATGTTAGAGATAACTTTCGAAAATGGTTTGCAGTTGATAGTAATGGCGATACTTCCAACTTATTACTCGAATTTAAGCCCTTCCAGGGCAAAACATATGAGCAACTTCGAGATAAAAAGTTGTACACACTCTCTACAAATCCTCCTGTAATAGAGGGTTAGAGGTGGAAAATAATCTGCAGTCCACTACCATTAACCAGGCTTTTCCACCAGGAACGAAGGGGTAGAAACATGCCTCATGCAGGCTAGAGAAAACCACCTATTTCACTACCAGGGATCACCGTTCAGGCCTGGATGCAGCTTTGGAAGGAGGACTTCGAGTAATGGATTGAGACTAAAGACAAATTCTTTGTTTTCCATGAACAGTTTCTCCAGTTTGCTCGCATATTCAAAATGGGCATATGCACAGACATCTTTTGGAGGAGCTCTGGATTATAAAGGATGGAACAATCCAAGTAGTTTGATCGACGATTCAAATATCGTGGCCTCCAAAGCTAAATCAGGGGAGCTGTCCACTGATGAATCATATGGTATTTCACAATCCTTGCTTCCTTTTCTGTATTTTATTTTGTAGGATTGTTTTTTTAAAATACCAAGGTTAACAAATATTTTTCTCGCGTAGAAAGAAATAGTTGGGCTTTTTTCTGTGTCAAATCTCTTTGTTTTAGTTGATGTCCTTCAAGAATTTATTCATTTTTCGAGGCTCCCATGTTTAAATATGTTCAAAAATGTAGAGAGACAATCACAAGTTTAGTATTGATGATGGTTGCAATCCTGAAGCACACCACGGCTCAAATGCACAGGTCTCTGAGTTTGTGTATACTAGCATTGAGTTTCCTAAATACCAACTATTCAATGACATGGTGTCAGCAATGAGGCCACTTTTGGTTTCATTTCACTCATTCCATTTCCATTCTAGTAGAGAGATATTTGAATCTGTTTTGAACAATGTTAGGAGCAGAATACATCCAAAAAAAGATGGAATTTGGGCTTCTGTTTATTTCGTATATTATCACAGCGATGTTTTTTTTTTTGAGGTTTTACTGGTGTCTTCAGTTGTATCAAACTTATTCCAATGTTCTTAGAATACGATGCAAAGTCTTCTTTGGACAGTTTGGAGGTGGGATCTCGCTGGAAATACCCCAAATAGCGGTAATTAAATTAAAATTTACCTCAAATAGCAGCAATTAAATTAAAATATATTAAATATCCACCGATGAATATAAATAGCCCAGAAGAGTTCAAAACACAGAGAAGCAGAAAAACGTAGGAGACTTTCATCTTTACGGGGAACAGGAATATGTTAGGATTCACCAGATAGTCCGTAGCAAGTAGTAGGATGCTGTGGCATTCTCGTCTTCTTTCTTTCGTTATTTTTTTTTATTTTTTATTTTTTGGTTATACAAGGCTTGGCAGTCTAGGTATCCCGCATATATCTATTCTGTAAGCCCTTTTACAGACTACCTGATATGACCTATCATGTATTTATGTCGATGATAACTATTTTTTTCTTCCATCAGGAGTGATCTCAATTCTTAGACATGTATTTGTGGTATTCTAGCAATTTGTTTTTTTGTCTGATGTAGTTCAATAATTGTAATAATTTCAAAATATCTTTACACTCTTCAATCTTCCATTCGTACAATCAGGTATATGCTCAATTTATAGCCCCTATAATGGCATTTTGTAGACGCTAGAAAATTTTCAATATTTCTTCTCTTCAATAGATCTAGTCAAGGAGTTGATTTTGAATCCTTTTGTGATGATTAGGACCATGTTTGTGTAAATAAATATGGAAATGGCTAAATCAAGCACACATAATCTACTTAAGATGATCTATTTCACAAGTTATTAGTCATGCAATTAATTCACACACACACATGCATGCATACAGACACGCATGCATGCATACACTACACACACATATACGTGTATTGGAAAAAATGTTTTTTTTAACTATAATACTTTCAAGTTATGTACTTATAGGAAGTTTTTACAAAATAAATGGCCATTGTAACAACCCTAGTTGTATTCATATTTCACTTTTTTTACTTTGGTAAATTTGTTTTTACATTTTCAATTCGTATTGTTTATATATATTTAGATTTGTTTATATATAATCAAAATAATAGTGCTTTTTCTTTGCACATTAGGCGGAGCTAGAGTTAGAGCTTGGAGTTTGGGCTCTCAGGCCCAGATTTCAAACAAAAAGCTCTGATACGATGTGTAGTGACCATATAAATTTAGCATCCATTAATTAATCAAACATAAACTGTAACAGTAATATCTACTTGATTTCAGTAACTCAGTAACTTCTTATAAATTACGCACATATGAATATAAATGTATCCTAACGAATAATTATTTCATAACAAAAATAAAACAAGTACGTAATTTAAAAATACCTTGGTCTGATCCAAAACTGCCCAAACCTTGTTCCACCCTGCCAACTAGGACAACTTCCTAGCTCCAAGATATCATATGGATATCTTGGCCCCCGTGCCCAAAACCTCCAGCAAACCGGTGCCCCCTGTACTAAACCTCCCGACTCCAGAACTCAACTCTCCTCCCTGCAAATCCAAGCGAGCCCCCAAAGAAAAATAATCCCATAGCATGATCCCCTCCTTCCTTCGTAAACCTCCCCTCATATTGCCCCTTCACCGACTTTTCCCTCCATTAGTTTCCTTATCCATTTATTAATTATCTTATCCTTTCATAGTTAATGCCCCTTATCTCATTATTCATGTTCCTTATCCCCTTTATTTATTATCTTATCTTATATTTAATGTCCTATCCCTTCCCAAATACGTAAGCTTTATTTTAACAATATAATTTATTAACCCCCTTTAATTCTTTACTTAATTAATTAATGAGTTAATTAATAATTAATTAATCCTTGACAATCATGAACAAGTAATTAATAATAATTAATTAGTTAAAGTTATTTAAGAAATAATTATTGTTTAGATAACTTTTAGGACAATTAGATTATTAAATTAATTATAATTATTAATCCTATACATCTATTTAAGCAGGGTCGTTACAAAACTACAATTTTTTTGTCTCTTGGAAGCTCTACCAGGTCTAATGTGGCATTTCTATCTAATGCCTTCATTGCATCCTTCATTGTTTCTTTCCATTTATCACTGTTAGAACCCTTCACAGCTTCCTGATAGCATGAAGGTTCATCATCATTAGTAGTTAAAGAAATTGATGAAACAAAATCATGATACTTTCTTGGAGGATTTATGACCCGCGTAGACCTCCTTAGGGAAGTTTGTGGCTCATCCACATTCTGTTTATTGTTATCATCAACCATGTCTTCCTCTGCAGGAAATTCTTCATGAACATCTTCAAAAACTTGTTCATGTTAACTTTCATCTGTATTTGAACTGGTTTCAAACTGAATTTGTCGATACTTAGGTACTTCTTCATGTTTCATTTGAACATATACATCTAACTTGATGAGAGATGATTCATCAAATATTACATCTATGTTAATGGTGATCTTGTGGGAAGTAGGATCCCACAACTTGTACCCCTTAATACCATCACCATATCCAACAAAGGTAAGCCTTTTTAATTTTGGATCTAATTTAGAACGTTGATGTTTCAAAATTAGAGCATAGGCTTCACAACCAAAAACATTAAGATTAGAATAATTACAAGGGTGACCTTTTCATACCTCTACTAGAATTTGCCACTCTATTGTTGTGGATGGTGATTGATTCACCAGATAACAAGTTTTAGCTACTGCTTTTGCCCACCATTCTTGCTACAACTTGGCATTACTGAGCATACTCTTTTCTCTCTCTAGAAGAGTTTTGTTCATGTGTTCAACAACTCCATTTTGCTAAGGAGTATAGGAAGTAGTTTTATTCCTATCAATCCCAAACTCCTTGCAATAATTCTCAAATTCCATTGACGTAAATTCACCACCATTATTAGTTCTTAAACATTTAGTGGATCTACCAGTGCTCTTTTTCACTAAATCTCTAAACTTCTTGAAAACTGTAAATACATCATCCTTTCCTTGCAACATATAGACCCAAACCTTTCTAGAGAAATCATCTCTAAAGGTTACAAAATATGATGATCCTCCATATGAAATAGTAGGGGATGGTCCCCAAACATCAGAATGGATATAATCAAGGTTTCCTTTACTGGTGTGTCTTTCGGTTTAAATTTATTCCTATTTTGTTTTCCATAAATACAGTGCTTGCAGAAATATAATTTTAAAGGCTTTAGACTAGAAAGTAACTTGTGATCAGATAATACATTCAATCCTTGTTCACTCATATGGCCCAACCATTGATGCCACAGTTGAAAAAAATCATTGTCGTTCTCACATACTGTTGTCGCATGATCTGACTCAGTTCTTCCTTTTAACAGAAACAGGATACCAACCTTCTTCACTTTCATAACCAGTAAGATTCCTTTGTAGAATTTCATAACTCCACCTTGAAAAATACTCTTATATCCTACAGTGTCTAAGAATCCCAAAGAAATTAGGTTCTTCCTAAGATCAGATACATGTCTCATATCAGTTAGTATTTTAACAGTTCTATCAAACATCTTAATTTGAACGCTACCAATTCCCACACCTTTACATGAGATATCATTTCCCATGTAAACTATTACATCATCTATAGACTCGTAAGTAACAAACCAATGTCTATGAAGACACATGTGATTTGAAGCACCAGAATCTAATAAACAATGTTGATCCTGACGTGAACTAATACTAATTGACAAAACTTCATCATCCATACATGAACCTGTTGCTGAACCTGTTTCAGTTACATTTGCTTCCTTCATTTCTTTTGGAGGGTCTTCTTTGGAGGCTTGTTTTCTCTTCCAACAATCATTCTTCATGTGTTCAGATTTTCCACAAATCCAACACTTAAGCTTGCTCTTCTTTCCCTTCGACTTTGACCAAGAGAAATCCCTCTAACCGTGTCCTCTTTCTTTAGGTCTGCTTCTGACCTTCATCGCCTCAGATGTAGAGGTTTCTGAATTGGATTTATTCCTTGTTTCCTCAGACAATAGTGCTCCAACAATAACATCAAACTCAATAATTTTTGTTGTGTTGAAACTAATAGAGGTAACAAAGTGATCTCATGACTCGGGCAAAGAACACAATAATGTAATTGCTTTGTCTTCAGAAACGAATTTTACTCACATGCTAGTCAACTGAACTAACAGAGTATTAAAAGTATTTAGATGATCAACTATTTTCGTACCTTCCTTCATGCTCAAACTGTACAATTGTCTTTTCAGGAAGATCTTGTCCGTTAAGGATTTTTCCATGTACAGGCTTTCCATCTTCGTCCATAAACCGGTTGTTTTCTTTTCCGCAACAATGTTGAACAAAACATCATTAGCCAAACACAGGAGTATGGCACTCAATGCTCTCGCATCGATCACATCTTAGTCTTCGTTTGCTATGGTCACGGGTTTCTTTTCTTTTCCCAAAAGAGCCTTCACCATGCCTTGTTGCACGAGCAAATTGTGCATCCTAACCTTCCAGATCTCAGAATTGTTCTTTCTATTGAACTTCTCTATTTCAAATTTAGCACTCTGAGTTTTCACCATTAACACAAAAAAATAAAATTCCCAAAAACACCACTACTTATAATAACCAAAACCCTTTTAAAAAATAATGTGAAGAAAGAATGGCATAATCTCCACATGATTTAATAAAAAAACTTTTTTTTACTAAGCTCGCTTTTTATTAAAATAAATAAATAAATAAATAAATAACCACCTTTTTAATTCCTCACCTTTTTATGGATACAATATAATATTCCAAAATATTGGAATTCCTCTCATACATTTACCTTTTTAAAAAAGCACCCTGCCTTAAATTCTTTCAAAAGAGAAAAGTCATAGCACCATGCCTTAAATTCCAAAAAACCATACGAATTTTAAGGAGTCGTCGCACCTCCTGATGCAACTGGAGTGCGGCTATCTTAAAGGCTCTACGCACTATACCACATAGCTGGACTGCGGCAATTTCAGGGTTTCACAGCAGGTTAAGTATGGCTAGTAAGAAGTCGCACCCTTCCAGAGGAGGGATCTGCGACGATGTGGAAATCGACGCACTTCACACAGTTGGAACTGTTGCTGTTCTTTCGAAATTTGATGACACCTTCTCCTCCAATTAGCTCTGATACCACTTGTTATAATTTGCAAATGTGAAAACACAAATATCATAAAACGAGCATAGTCATACAGAATTAAAAGACATGGGGATTTACATTGTTCACCCAAACATTGGGCTAAGTGCATCAAGCAGAGGTATCCGTTTTATTATTATTCAAATCATGGAGATTACAGTAGCTCACTCACACTCATGTCTGCCTCTAAGGACTTACATAAATTTATATACATTTACACAAGAAACTAATTATTAAATGCAATCTCATCCATATTCTAACTTGGTCTTATTGATTACAACCAATGTTGAATTATAAGATTTGAAATCCCTATCTGGAAGAGTTTGTTGTCACCAGTTTCCAACAATAACTGTATTATCCTCAAATACAATGTGTTAAATCTTATTAAGATTCTTAAATCTCTGTTAATTTAGTATCAGTAAATATTATTTGCACCTTGACTTGTAAATTTAGAGAACTATATTAATAAAGAGATACAAAAGATATATTAATTCCAAAGTTCAATATTTTGGACAGAAACTAAACTTTTAATAATATAGATCTAGTTTAACTCGACGGAGCAATATTTTGGACAAACTATAAACTTTTAATAATATAGATCTAGTTTAACTCGACGGAGCAATATTTTGGACAAACTATAAACTTTTAATAATATAGATCTAGTTTAACTCGACGGAGCAATATTTTGGACAGAAACTATAAACTTCTAATAATATAGATCTAGTTTAACTCGACGGAGCAATTCATTCCCTTCTTGAGTCCCTTTATAAGTGATTTCAGTTTTCTCAGAACTCGCTGGCAAAGTTCAGAGAAATCGACCACATAAGTGGTTGCAGGCTGGCGGGGTGTAGGTAAACGTCTCTATATATGGATTTCATTTGTTTACGATAAATTATGTATATGCATGTACGTATTATCCTTAAATCTCACCCCAAGATGGATTCCTAAATCTAAGGTACCGTACTATCCTCAAAAACAATTTGTTAAATCTTGTTAACATCCCAAATCTCTGTTACATTAATAACCTTAAATACAATTTGTAAGCTGCATTATAAATACTCTTAGTCTAATAAGGTACCTTATTATTCTCAATTACAATTTGTTAAATCTTGTTAACATCCCCAAAACTCTGTTAAGTGTAATATTCTTAAATATAATTTGTAAGCTTTATTATAAATCAGTTTATTTTAAATGTTTTATCTTTTGATTTTTTTTATAGTTTTTTTTATTAATTCTAGTGTTTTAGAGATTTTTTAAATACTGAATTTATTTATACATTTAAAAATGCAATTTAAATAATAAAAAATATCTATTTTATTCAAATTTACATTTCTAAATTCAAATAAAAAAACCTAAAAAATAAAACTTTTAGCCAAAATCTTATAAATCAATATAAATAATTAATAAAACATAAAACTGATATATTATTTCTAAAGTTGAAGAATATTAATTAAGAGATACAAAAGATATATTCATTCTAGAGTTGAAAACTTTGTGCCATAGTACCTTACCGTGCTTGTTGGATGTGTCAAGTTGTAAAAGTTCCTTCAAAGCCCACGATAACATAGGAACCTAATAAAACTGGATTGTCCCTGTATGAAACATATCAGATTACTTAGAACACGTTAGCAAAGTTTAGAGAAATCGATCACATATGTGGTTGCAGGATTTCAAGGGTGTGGAGAAATCATGGCCTTGCTAGTGTGACGAAATAGTGGGGTTGGTGGAGAAGGGAGTTTGTTGTTTGGAACATTGTTGATGTTATTGATGATCGAAGAAGTTCACAATAGTTGGTATTTATTTTCTGGATTGGAAGGTGTTTTTATAGGACATAGATTTGTTTAATAAGTGAATTATTTAAAATAGAAATGTTTAATGTTTTTATTGGACATAAATTTGTTTAATAAGTGAATTATTCAAAATGGACAAGTTTAAATATTAGATTTTTTGGATTTTTCAGAGTAATTATTACCATTCAATAATATAATTGTTTATGAAATTGCAATTTTTTATTATTTAAATTGATATTTAATATTTACACTTTAATCTTAATAACTTATATCTAATCTTTACAATCCAATTTTAATAACTTATATCTAATATTTATAATTCCAACATTTTTTATTTTAATTTTAAACAAAACTGATTGAAAAATATAGCTGAAAAGGATTTAAAGAGTCAAATGTTTAGACTAAGCAATTTAAAACAGTTTAATAGTCAAAGTTTAGAAGAATTTTTTTTAATGAGGTCAATGGTGATATCCATTGTATTAATATACCATTTCCATATAAAAGTTTCAAATATGTGATCAGCATATAGATGTTTTGTTTTTAAGATTAAAAAAAATTGTTAAATGCATTAAGAAAAAATGTTTACTTTTAATTAATTTTTAATATACTAGTATAGATTTATCTTAATTCAGATTCTACTAAATTTTTAAAAAGATTAATTTCTGGAGGTACAAATCCTTTCTTTTACACTCT
>SNQJ01S0020576.1:58546-83708 GCA_010110895.2 Picea sitchensis | reverse complement strand
TAGCTACCTTACAAATTGAGGTGAAGGAGGCCCTTTAAGAATGCAATGGAGTGTGATGTAAAGCTTGTTGTGAATGAAGTGTAGATAACATCTCTTTCTTTTCAGAGATAGGCTACCCCATTCTTCTAGTTTGTGTTCTACATTGCTTTTCTATCTTACTCAGTAATAAAAGTTGGGTTTCACTGTATTTCTATGTTATCTTCTATATTTTTATGTATTTTATTATTACATCTCAGTTATATTTATATCTTCATGTCGTTCTCAAAATAATTTGTATTAGTGGTATCAGAGCAGTCTGCTCCTTATTATTTATATCTAGTTTCGTTTGAGGACAACCTCTATCGCTAGCCCAAGAGACCTCCCATGGAAGAATAAAAGAGATATGACAGAGTAGGATATCCTTTCAACATGTTGCTCGAGGAATCTCTCATCTGACACATGAATGCAATGATGGAAAAAATTTCTTAGATTATTTGAATACTACCGATGGCGGAAGTTGAGGTATCCTTGACAAGAAGCCATTTTGCAAGTGTGACACCCTTCAAGGTAAAAGTAAATATTGATATCCCCTTATTTCAAGGCCAGATAGATGAAAAATCTCTAGAAAAATGGTTGAATCTGCTAGAAGTTTATTACTCTATCCAAGAAAATTCGGACAATGAAAAGATCACCTTCACACTCCTTAAATCCCTTCCCCACGTCAGACCTTGGTGGGAAGGTTACTGGGAGAGGTAGATCGCAGATGAATCTACACTATTTGGGAGAGAACCCACTTGGGAAGCCTTTGTAGATGCCCTAAAGGAGGATTTCTACCCTATAGAAAATGTTGATGACCAATACATGAGATGGAAAACTTTGTGTCAGAAAAGAGATGTAGCACACCTATTTCGAAACTCTGGGCTTATTCGTGCTTTGATACCAATTTTTAGCACACCCATTTGTACAAAGCTCATACAGATATCATATATCCAATGCATTTAAACAAATAAACACATTTAACTCAGAGTAAAACATATCATTACTGCTATAATTAAACAATCCATAGCATTCCACATTAATTCGTTTACACAACGGAAAACATGATATCATTTACAGTGGAGACATGATAAAATGTGATAAAACATAGTTAGACACTTATCTTGTAACAATGGAAGAATCAACCAACCAAATGTAGGCCTTCCACAAACCTCCTAGCCTTAGACCACACTGCTCATCAACTCAACATTGGGTCACCCCCGAGCTGGGACTAAGCTCCACCCCAAGGCAAGGAATCTAGGCTCAGGCTGAGGTTTCAGGGAAAACAGTCACACACAACCACAAGGATGGAACGCTCTCCCAGGAATCTCCCATGCTCACTGCCCACAGACCCTCATTCCCCACATGTTTGTTCCACCCCAGGAGAATGCACCTTCTCTATCACTTGGAAATTCCTTCGGCTGCCAATCTCCCTTACCTTGGGTTACAGGAACAGACCGGACCGGAAGTCTATGGGCTCTATGGCAGCTACAAGATCCCTTCCAGGAGTTCTCTCCTTCCCCTGCGCACTCTCTCACCTGGAGGGATTGTCTCATAGGCCAACAAGCCTCATGTAGTCCAGTACTGCGTAGTCTCAACAATTCCACGGGAAAACAGACACAGGCTTTCCAAAAACTAGATTCAACAATCAGAGGATGGCTTCACAGTCACGGCTTCGGAATAGGAAATGCTTGCATAGGCTCGCTTATATTTCTCGAACAAGAAAGAATCTTCCCTGAAATCAACATAGGCTTCTTGTAGGCTAGGGTTACATGCATGGGATTTCTCAGAATCAGACACAGATATTCTAGTCACAGGGTCTCCCGAAGGTTCTCTACAGGAGTCGGGTTAGGCCTACTGCTCCAATATTTGTACCCGTTCAGACAATCCGGTGGAATGGGAATGGAATGGCCCTTCTCACGGCTCACCCTGGTTGTTTTATTCACATGCACCAGGGTTTACACTTGTCACCCATGGAACTACATGCGTTCCACCAGCACACGTTCCTCCCACCACTTGGGAATTCACGTGTCCTTCCAAAAGGTCTTAGGATAAAAAACATATGATGCACATATATTTTGGAATAATATTAAAATATTATTCCCAGGCTTAAACCCCCCCTTCCAGCCCCTAATTCCTTGCCCACTCTGTGGATTCTCAGTACCCCTTCACTCATTCATCGTGGTCGGTCTGCACCTGGCGATGTTTATATTTTATTAAATGTTCTTCATACATACAAGTGCAAAAGCAGGCTCCTCGCCTTCAATACTCATGCTCCCTAGCCTAACAACACATAAGCCTCCAACTTATGAAAACTTGGCTCACCAACCTATAAAAAATAATTACAATTCCTTTCCAAACATGGTTTACAATGGGGGCTCGACCTTGGGGACACTACAATCGACCAGACTGTGACAGAGTACACCAACATATTTCATACCTTTCACTCAAAGATAGGTATCAAATACTTCAACTGACACGTGGCTTTGAAGTATTGCATTGGTCTACACATGTATATCCAAACATAGATGGATTTATTGGACATCTCCTAACTAGGAGTTCCTTAATGATATGCAGTCAAAATTGAGCAGAAATTCAAGAACAAAGTAAGTGGGAGAAGCATGGAAAATGTAACTCTAACTCACATAATGAAGGGCAGAGAAAGGAAGGCCAACCTCAAGAGATCCAACCCCAGATGTAGAAAAATAAGGGTAACGAGAAGTCTAAGAAAGGCATTGGAAAGTGGTGTGAGTTCCACAAAATTCCTTGGCACAACACTGATGAATGTCACTCAATACATTCATTGGTGGCCAAGCTCAAAGACAAAGAGGTGAAGCCCGAGTTGGACCCTGATTCAAAAAATAATAAAAGAAGATAGATTATTGATGCATAAGCCACTGCTACTATTACAACTAGAACAATCTAACCAGAAGAGAATCCTGAGGAGGGGGAGCAACTCTTCCATTCACAGATGTGGGTGAAGGAGAGCCCATTCCATTTTTTTTTTCATTGCAGAAGCCAAAAGAACATCATATCAGCAGAGGTTTTTAAGCAGTTGGATTTTCCAACAACACCACACTCTCATCCATACAACATCGGGTCACTTCACCATGGTCATGATATTTGTGTCAACCAACAGTGTTGCCTATCATATGACATGAAGCCCTTTAAGGATGAGGTATTGTGCGATGTTTCCCCACTGAAAGTCTATGATTTTCTATTAGGCAAACTATATATGTCGAGGCATCATGCTATTTTTGAGTCTCGACCCCGTAGCACCATTATTTCTCTTGGGGGTCAGTTATACAAGATACCAGAGGTAGTTCCGACTATTTTCCCACCAAAACAATTCTACAAAGTAATCTCTCATACTGCAAAGTTTAGCTTCTTCACAATCTGATCAAAAGGTGAACATAAGGACATTGCAACCACTGTAGCCTCAGCCCAAGACCTTTCTATCCATCAAAAGTAAATCGACAAGATTGTAGATGAGTACCAAGATGTTTTTGTTGCACCTACTAGGGTGCCTCCACACTTCCCAGTCAAGCATTTTATAAACTTAGTCGTGCAGCTAGATTAGTTGAATAGATCCAACCCCTCCAACAACAGGTCCATGACATCCTTCAACAAGCTCAGTAGGAAAGCCTCTTCAATAAGGCAAGCAGTGTACCAAGCTTTTGATTTAGCAGAACTCTCGATGTCTCCCAGGGGAACTTGATGCAATGGGGACCATTGCTTCCTAAGGGGTGAGTAATGATCCATATGGATCTCACTGGCCATCCAACGCTTCCAATGAATCACCATTTTGAGCCTATGGTTTTGATAAACCATGATATTCACCCTTTTGATGGGGAATGGAATGTAATGTCATCTTCATTTGTTAATTACAGACATCATTTAATGACTTCCTAGTGGTATTATGTACATGCCTACAACATAGCGTTAATGCACTGGATCCCATTATAAATCCGTAGTTAAGCGCACTCAGGATAGAGTAGTACTGGGAAGGGTGACCGCCCGAGAATTCCTACAGTTTTACATGCCTATGGCATTTTATAAACTTAGTCCAATTTATCCCACATGCATCATGGGAATTGTTCTCCTCTCACTCTCTCATATATAATTGAGGTGAAGGAGGGCCTTTAAGCATGCAATGTAGTGTGATGTAAATCTTGTTGTGAATGAAGCGTAGCCAACTTCTCTTTCTTTTCAAAGATGGGATACCCCATTATGTCAGTTTGTGTTCTATAATGTTTTTCTATCTTATTCTGTAATAGAAGTTGGGTTTCATAGTATTTTTGTGTTCTCTTATATATTTTTGTGTATTTAATAGTTATATCTCGGTTATATTTCTTTCTTCATGTCGTTCTCAAAATAATATGGATCATGCATGCTCAGTGGTGTCGAGTTAGGGAAATAATTTTGGGCAAAGCCAGAGGGTACTGCATGTTACCTGGTCAATAGATCAATCTCATCAACACTAGATGACAAGACTCCACAAGAGGTATGGACTATTGAGAAAACTTCTCTCACACATCTCAAGGTATTTGGATGTGAGGCCTATGTTCATGTTCCAAAGGAAAACAAGAGTAAGTTATATAAGAACGCTGAAAAGTGTATCGTTATTGGGTATAAAGATGGTCTCAAAGTTTATAAGCTTTGGAACCCAAAAACTAAGAAGGTTGTGTATAGCTGGGATGTGGTATTTAGATAAAGGAAGGATGTTGTGAAACAATAATTCCTACCAAGTAAGGAAGAACCAGAGAAGGTAGAGTTTGAAGCAAAGGATAATGAATCATAATCTACAGAATAATAGGAATTAGAAGAAGAAGATCCTGATACTCCAGTATTCAGGAGATCAGTGCGGGAAAGGAGTCTACTGAAAAGGTATACTCCATGTGATTTCCATTTAACGTTTTCTTTGTATATTACTTATGATGATCCTAGAACTATCAGGGAGGTTGTTACACATGATTTTGGTCACTTTGGTGATGTCTTAATAGTGATGTATTCAAGCTCCCCAAAAGGACATTTTTCTTAAGAAAAGTGGCTCCTGTCTTCTTCCAAAAAACATATTTTTAAGATGAGTTTGCAGTCTGTCTATGGTCTAGGGTGCAAGAATCCTTCATTCTTGCAGGCCACCCACACTTAGGGTGAAAACGTCTCTCAGTCTGATCCATATATAGGGTGAGAACCTGTGTTTAAGCTTGGAAAGGAGAAGAGGTCTTGAGGGTTCTAGAAGGGAATCTTCTAGAAAATGAGTTGGCATTCGCATGGTTGTCATTATACTGACTTATTAGATTTGATGGGATCATCCTCATCCATGTAACCATCTCTCCTTATCCTATATATTGAAAGGTTTCTCATGGAAATGGTTAAGCAAGATTGAATGAAGAATTGGTGAAATAACTATGTGAAGAACCCTACTTGGACAGAAGCTTGAAGGCTCTATTTGGTCTATCAAGAAGAATTTGATCTTCTTCATGCAAGTATAGGGTAATCATGTGTGTTGGAACCAAGGGTCACCGAAAGGAATCTTACAACATCAAGGCGATTAGGTTGTATCTTCTACTTTCAATTAATATGATACAACGACATATCCCTTTCCCATAAAGTCACTCTTACTTTATTGTGTAATTCCTTGATCATATTCATAAGTTGGCATTGAATATACTTTGCTATATTCACTTTGGTTGGTTTGTGTTGTCTTGGACTTGACTTCATGAGAGCACTTGAGTGAAGCGGGAACAATAGAAACCTAAGGAAGCGATATAACGGTGTGTCATTTATTCCTTCCTATGAGTAGATTCAATGATTACAACTTAGGAAAAGAGTTGTGTCCTGTCCTATTTTTTTCTAGATCCAGGTGGATCTAGCAAGATATGTTAGTGTCCACACCTACCGATTTGTCCGATAACAAAATTGGCAACTTCACTGGGGATGGAACCCATTTTTGGTGTTTTTTGGTGGTTTTTTCTTGGCCATTTGCTCTTAAATTACCATTTTTTATTTCCATCAATCTCTGAGTCTTGAGAAGACCTTAATAGATTCTTTGGGTCCAGAAGTTCCTTCAAAAGTTTTGTCTTTTTTTCAAAATTTGCTTAGTTTTAGGCCTTCTCGCACTGCACCCTTTTGTAGCTTGCGAGAACCACTAGAGTTCGCACCCTATTGTTCAGTCTAGTGTGAACTTCTCACACTCTGCTTGTGTCCAACCTGCGAGAATCCTTGATTCTTGCACTATACACCACTGCCTGCCTGCCAGTTATTGATTGTTTCTTGACTTCAAATTTCGTGAACGATTAGTCTTTGAAAATCGAAAGCTCTTCTTGTTCATTTTTTCTCAACTGTTACCTCTTGAACTTTTCTTAACAAGGATATAATCTATGGTCTTGGAAATCCGAGTGCTTGTTTGGTTGGGAGCCGGTGATTAGTTTAAAAGTAGGGATTAATTGTTTTTTTCATTTGCTCATTACTTGGAAAATTGTTCCCCACATGCATTTGAAGAGACTAGTCTTGTCTATTTGTTATTTTTGTCTTCATTGAAAGATTGGTTTGGGTATTTTGTTGTATATTTCCTTTTCATCAGTTGGTATTTTTTCTTAGTTCCACCACTGTTGTTTGGTTTCTAGTGAAAATTAAAAAACATTTTTTTTTTCTTTTTAAGAAACTTTTTATTCGAAAATATTGGCATGCAATTGTTGAAATAGAATGAATAGAGTATTGGCATTGTTCATGGTTGATTGATGTTGCATTTCAAAGAAGATCATATATCGTAGTTCCAGTTGTTCCAGAAAACTCCTCTTTCCCTCCTGTAAATAGGATTCATCGAATAAAAAATTTGTAGCATTCATTCCTATCTATGCATTGTTGGGTCAGAGTCTCACACAACATCAGTTTCATTTCTGTCTCCTTTGAGTAACGAAAACCTTTAATAATCTTGTGCAATTTTTAAAATTTAACTAGTAACTCTTTTCTAGGACTCTTTTACACTGACATTAGCTAGGCTAGAGCTTTGGAATAGGCAGTGAGATACACTCTCCAAAGCACAAAACACACAATAGCATCTTGTGGTAAGGAGTGTTTAATTCCATTTGCAACATTTTGTCCTGGGAAGCCCTTCTCACACAAGGGTCAAACCCGAGGTCGCATTGAGATTGACAGAGGTAATCACCCCTCTTTGTCAATATTGGTGTAGAGATTGCACGTATTACTGGGGTCACTTGAAGGTATGCCCACAATGATGAGTGGAAGCCTCTGACACTGATTTCAGGCTAGATACCCTGCCCTTGCATGTGGATCAGACTGTCGACTGTTCCCCCAGGGTTTGTTGTTGGTGGTGGTAACCTTAGTGGTCTATGTTATTAGGGTATTACACAAGGTGACTGTGAAGGGGCAAGTCTTCACGGTACCCAGAATTGACGTTGGAAAAATTCAGCCGGGCTCCTTGGAGGGTATACCCACGATTATGTGTGGGAGCTTGCATCAGGGTGTAAGTCCGTTAAGGAGGTCGTCAACATAAATTTTCCACCCTATCCTAGCCCCTTCTTGTCTCGTCATTGCGACATTGGTTTTCATCACCAACTAGTGACTTTGGAATTAGAAGGTCTTGTTTGTTTGGTTTTGCTTCCTAGATTTTTACTAGTGCGTGTTGTTTGTTTATCCAAGTTGACCATAGAATTTCCCCTGTAAGTTTTTAAATCGATCATGATTGACCCTCCATGGTGTTCACATAGAATGCAAGGCTTACCCCCAGAAAATCTGGAAGGTTCTCAACCCTTGCCTACCAACTCACCGGAGGGCTCTCCTTAGCAGAGTTAATCCCAAGACGTTGTCACTCCGCAAGTGGAAATAACTGACTCTATAGAACGGTTCCAAATTACCAATTCTCGAGAGGACTTTCGACTTCATCCTGACTCCGAGAGATTCATTGTGCGAGTGAATTATTCTAGAGACTTAGTTGTTCAGTCTTCTGGATCACCGATTGGACCTTTCCCGAGACCTGAGGGTCAATATCCTTTTTTGACTACTGGCATTTTTAGACAGGATCTCTTTGGCTTAGGAGAAAGTGTTGATATCACTTTCTCACCTGAGCTACTCGAAACATCTAATTCATATGCAGTACCTTTTACTATTGCTTATTATTTTCCTGGTACAGAAGCTCCGCGAGCTGACCACATCTTGACTCTCCCTTTACAAATGGTCCATTACATAGATACTATGAGTCCTCACACTGGGATTACCATGGCTAGACAAGCCCCCATTGGCACACAACTTTCACCCAGAGTCACCCCGACACTTCCACCCAGATACCATGCATTGAATGCCTCTATTCCCATGCCTATGCAAATCTCATCTGGGACTCCTGGCAGTTCCACTCCTTCTGGGCACCATCCTCCCCATTTCATTATGACACTTCCTCTGCCCCCTTTTATAGGACCTCTTCCATCCTCTATCGGAGGCAGTGATCCTAGTGGCACCATTCCTTCATTCACACCGAATTACCAGATTCCTGTTGGTGGATAATTTCACCAAGGAGGCCCAACTCAACCCCCCCTTACAAGACAAATCCCAATTGGGACACAACCCCCGATTGGAGGGAAACCCCCACTGAAACCACCCTATGGAAAAAACATACCTCCATCCTTGGTCAAGTATTGGAATCATCTTATACAACATAACCCTCACCCGACTGGGGGGAAACAACCTTAGGCTGGCTCCATCATACACCCTAGTACATGCCAACCCTATCTAGGTATGTCTAATCCTATTTGGGTCTCGAATTCTCAACCCCATGCCCCCATTCAAGGGTACAACCCTATGAGTTACTTGCCTCCACACCAACAACTGAATCTTCCCGGATCCTCTCATTATATGCAGACTTCTTATGGTCCCACTGGTTTATCGACGGGATTCCCTCCCAAAAGTCACTAGTACCCGCATGTGAATAAACAGTTACATTTCTTAGCCACCCTAGACCTCCCAGATCTTTCGAGGATTTTAAATGATCTGATCAGTCAGTCTCCCCAATGGCTCGCCATACCATCCAAACTACCATCCGACATCCCTAAATTTGATGGCAAACCAGGAGAGGACCTGAACAATCATGTAATGACTTTTCACCTTTGGTTCTCATCCAACTACTTGATGGATGACTCTATTTGTTTACACCTTTCTCAGCGAACCCTCCTAGGTTCCGCTGTGAAGTGGTATAGAGAATTACCACGAGGTTTCTTCTCCGACTTCAACACCCTCGCTATGGATTTCCTCACACACTACCAGTTACCGATCCGCTATGAAATAGGGACTGATATTTTGAGTTATTTCAAACAAACCAAAGCCACTCATATGTCTGATTACATTCATGAGTGGCGACAGAGATGACGTCTCATCAAACTCAAACTTCCCGATCATTTGTTGGCAGAGTGGTTCATAAAAGTATTCATGAACAACATCGGTCATGATATCGTCGTGGGTGGAGTTTCCATGGATGAACAGGCCATTAGTCGTACTCAATACCTTGACCTTATTTACTCACAAACAAGTACTCTTTATGACTTACTCCCTGATGTGCCTCATCCTTCTACTTCCATGAATTCAACTACTCCTACTGCTTTTCATGCAACTGATGGTGTGATTGACACTTTCCATGCCCAACCTCATTCCATCCAAACCTCTAGAAACAACCCCAAAGACATTTCTTCTAATATTCAAAATACTCCGTCTCCTACCCCTCCCACCGACAAGACTTTTGAGTTAAATTCTATTCAATCTACCCCCATCAGTAAAAACAAATCCAGAAAGGGAAAGGGTAAGAATAAGGAGGACAAAAATAATTCATAAGCAGAGAGAACCAAAACACCAGCTGTTGACGATAGGAATAAGCGCAAACCCCGATACCTTTGTCTTATCTGTGGTGATGATCACTACACTAAGGATTGTCCACGAAGAGCCGATGTTACTAAGTTCCTTCAAGGGACCACGAAACCACCCACTCCGGTCGTATCGTCACAACCCTTTCCTTCTCAACAACAGGCCCAATTGGTCATTCATGACCAACCTTCCCCCTCCAATACATCCTATGTCTTAATGTGTACAGGTGATTCAAAGAAGAATGAGATCACACTTACCACTCGAGCAAAAGATTATTCTTCCTCCAAAAATAAGGTTGATGTGCCACCTCCTTCATTGGTCCAACCATCTCCCACGACTCCACCTACCAATGGTCCTCTTCATCTTGAACGACCAAGCCTCGACATAGTTCTTCACCCTACTCCAAAGGGCATCGTTTGGAAATCGACTTTCAATCCTCATGCCCGCGTTGCCTAGAACTACAGTATTGTTGAAGATCTAGCCCAAGCACCATCCGTGATGTCAGCCCTCGAAGTCCTTCAAAGTTTCCCTATACAACGAAAGGCACTATTGAAATCTATTGGTGGAATCGACCCTACTGATACAAATTTAATAATTTTTGACTTGGAAGATCACATTCCAGGGTTACCCCCTCAACTTTCATTCCAAATACAAGTAATTGTCTTCGGAAAAAACATTTGTAGAACAGTTATCGATGAGGGTGTCTCGACGTGTGTCATGTCTATTACCTGCTAGAAAGCCATCGACTCTCCTCCTTTGACTGAATCTTACAACACACTCAAAGCCTTTAATGGATCCAGTTTTAAGCCATACGGTGTCCTCCCTTTGTTTTCGATTACGTTAGAAGGCAAAACGATCCAAGTTGAAGTGGAGGTCTTTGACGCTCCTCTCGATTACGACCTTCTAGTTGGTCGTAGCTGGATTGATTCCATGCACATAGTTGTGTCGACTCTTCTCCATGTCGTGCATTTACCACATCAAGGAAAGGTAATTACTGTTGACCAATTAGCCTTATTTAACTCAGATACGTGTACTGGCAAGATACCATTCATTGCCAAAATCCCCCCCGGATACAAGAACGTTGGTGTGGGTCTTCTTAAAGACTCCTTGGTAATGGGTACCTTCCCCATACCACCACCCGATGTTCCACATCCATCTGTCACCTCGATCAACATGATCTCCACCTCTATTCATGGAACCCCTACGTCTCATGACCCATGGATGGTACCCAACCTCGACGATCATCTTTTTTACGGTGACAAAATGCGTTTGAGTTTCATCGAATCCGCCTATCAGGCCATTCAATCGACAACCCCTTCTACCCCCTCTCTTGGTGATTTATCTCCAGATCCTTTCCACATCATTTTTCCCATGGACGAGATGATTATGTCTATTATGGAAGACACCCCCTGGGATGATGGACATCATCATTCCATTCTCTTTCTGGAACAACACACCATCGAGAGCTACCAACGGATCTCGACCTCGTCGACTGTTGTCGTCATTTATACCATTCTCAAGTCTACAGATGATGTGTTTTCCGAAGGGAACTTAAGTAATATCTCACCCACCATCCCCCTCGACATATCCATAAAACCTGGAATTGTCGAAAATGTGCATATCAGAGTTTCGTGTTCCCCTGACGAAATTGTCACCTACAACTCGCTTTTCAAAGAATTTCATGACGTCTTCGCCTGGATCTATGAAGAAATGTCATGTATTGACCTCGACATTGTGATACATGAGATTAAGACATACCCAGACGCTAAACCCGTCCGGCAACACCTTCATCTGGTTCACCCACATAAAGCGACCGCTATCAAGCTTGAAGTCGAGAAACTTCTCAAAGCCGGATTTATTTACCTGGTGGCTCTCACTAACTGGGTTTCCAATCTTGTCTCGATTGACAAGAAACAAGGCGCAATCCACATGTGTGTTGATTATAGGGATATTAGCAAGGCATGTCCTAAAGACAACTTTCCTACCCCCTTCATCGACCATATCGTCGATGATTATGCCGGAAGTGAAATCTTCTCTCTGATGGATGGTTTCTCCGGATATAATCAAATCAATATCATTTGCGCAGACCAACACAAAACTGCTTTTATTTGTCCTTGGGGCACTTTTGCCTATCAAAAACTTTCTTTCAGTCTAAAAAACGTTGGCACAACTGTTCAGTGCGCTATGTATTACGTCTTCCATGATATCAATCACATCGTGCAGCCATATCTTGATGACTTACCCGCTCATTCCATGTGCCGTGTAGATCATCTAATACACCTTCGATCCATTTTCCTTCGATGTTGGTTTTACCATATATGCTTGAATCCTCACAAATGCATCTTCTACATAGAATCCGATCGACTTCTAGGCTTTATTGTTTCACGTCAAGGGATTTGGGTAGATCCTTTGATGGTCGAGGTGATTATCAATCTCCCTCCTCCTTCCTCACTTCGCCAGTTACAAAGTTTGCAAGGGAAGGTAAACTTTCTTCGTCATTTCATCCCAAACTATGTCGAGCTAACTCTTGGATTTACGCGACTACTCAAGAAAGGGTCTAATCTCATATGGGATACCACTTCCAACAAAGAGTTTGAAGATTTGAAACTGTCTCTGACACATACCCCACTTCTCTTCCCACCTGATTACAATCATGATTATTTCCTCTATCTTGCAGCCTCGGACTACACCATCACTATGGTCCTCATCCAGGAGGATGATTCTCATGACGAACATGTCATCTATTACTTGAGTCAAAGTCTTATGCCTACCAAAACCAAGTATTTACATGTTAGAAAACTAACCTTGGCATCCATCCAAGTAGTTCAACGTTTCCGACACTATGTCCTCTCTCGCAAGACTACTATAATTTCTAACTGCAACCCTATGCAACACATTCTCACACGTCAACTGCTAGGGGGAAAATACTCCAAATGGATCGTAATAATCCAAGAGTTTGACTTGGAATTTGAATGCTCTAAGTCCAATAAATCCTTAGTATTTTCCAAGTTGACAAGCGACTTCCCCTACACTGAGACAGAAAATGTAGCAGCCGATTCATTACCTGATGAATCCCTTTTCCTTTTTAGTTCCGATGATCTTTGGTATAGAGATATCATCATATATCTCCAAACCCAGACTTTCCGGCCCAATTTGTCTAGTACTGACCGTCGTCAAATACACTACCAAGCCCATCAATATATTATCCTCGGTGATACTCTTTATCGTCGTGGGATTGAATCCATTTTTCGACATTGCCTCACGTTCAACGAAGCCGAGAAATACCTAAATGATTGCCATTCTGGAGCCTTTGGTGGTCATATGTCTGGGTATACTACTGCCCAGAAGATCTTGCAAGCAGGGTATTTTTGGCCATCCTTATTTAACGATTGTATAATTTCTGTCCAAAAATGCCATGCTTGCCATACCTAAAACCATAAAATACGGTCACATCCTATTTCTCTTCACCCTATGGTAATTGTTGGTTCTTTTGTGAAATGGGGCAACGATTTCATGACATGTCGCCCTCACTCGGTCGAGGAGCATGGATACATTATTGTAGCTGTAGATTATTTTACGAAATGGGTCGAGGTGATGCCGACATTTGACAACACCGGAAAGACCACAGATGAATAACATAAATGAGATTTAATTATAAAGAGAAATGGGAGAATAGACATTGTTTTCCACATACACACCATAACTATGTTTAAGTTTGAGAAACTAGTCATCCTATGGACATATTTCCATATACCAAAACACCTAGTTACCCAACAACGATAAAATTTGAGAAACTAGACATCCTATGGACATATTTCCATCTACCAAAACACCTAGGTACCCAACCAATAAATACGAAGCAACTAGCCATCCTATGGACATATTTCCATATAACAAAACACCTAGGTACTCAGCCACGATGCTTTTCAGTTCTGTAGGATAATAGTCTGAACACAAGATATATCCAAATAAATATTATATTCTTTATGCATCTGTCAATAAGGACATATAGCACTACATTAGTCAAACAATATTTCATCAATGAATAATTAAAGGGAACAAAACATGTAGCCAAATTTCCCTTCAAGTTACACCACACCTAACCAAGTACACTAAGGAAGGATTTTTACAAATTACATAGTATTTCCACACATGGATACAACAAGAGAAAACAACACACATGACATGAAAATTGTCTTCCTCCTTTGGAATCACACACATTTTGAAGGAGATTGTGAGATGGCATGGGTTTCCCAAGAGTATAGTTTCAAACAAAGATACTAAATTTGTGGGACACTTTTGGAGGACCTTGTGAAAGAAGCTGGGGACAGGTTTTTCTTTTAGATCAACATATCATCCTCAGACAGACGAACATAATGAGGTAGTGAATCAAAGTTTAGGGAATATATTAAGGAGTTTGGTCACTGAACATAACTGTGAGTGGGATCAAATTCTTCCCTAAGCAGAGTTTTCATATAAAGAATCACCGAATAGGAGTATTGGTAAGAGTCCATTCAAGATAGTATATTGGATGCATCCAATAGGAATTTCAGAATTGAGAGATTTGGGACGAGATGAATCCCGATGTGCAGGAGGAGAGGACTTTGTTTCTGAAATGCAGAAGTTGCATGATCGAATCAACAGACAACTACATAATAGAAACCAGAAATATAAGAACATTGTAGATCAGAGAAGAAGAGAGGTGAATTTTGAAATTGGAGATCAAGTCTTATCACACCTGAGGACAGAAAGATTTCTGAAGGGGAAATATAACGAGATGAATATGAAGAGGATAGGACATTCTAATATCCTCATAAAATGATCTACAAATGCTTATAAGATTGAATTTCCAGAGGACATTCAAATATCGCCAATATTCAATGTAGTGGACATACCCTTACAAGATGGATGATACATAAGGGAAAGATGATCGAGAGGAGATTCAGTGGAAGCGACAAATTCCCATAGCATAGAAGCCACAAATAGAGAAGATTTTGGACCAGAGAATTGCTAAAAAGACCAAGAGAAAAGTTTATTATAAGTATTTGGTTAAGTGGAAAGACCATCCAGCAGAAGATGCCAGTTGGATAACTGAAACTGATATCCAGAAACATGGAAAGACAATGGGGTTGATCATGGACAAGAGTCCATGAATCTTTTTGTCCAGAGGAGTATGATGCAAGAGCATCACCATCAACATTCAATGAGGCCAAGTGGAGGACAACTCAACATCCAACGCGCACATTCAAATTGGTTTTGGATTTCAAGGAGAGCACGTCACTTTAATGTTTTCAAAATAATGTAATTAAAGGCCCGTAAGATTTTGTGGCATGAGCCATTGTAAACAATCTAGGATATTGTAATTTCTTTAATGACCAAAGGATTGTACATATTTCGAGCATCGACTCATATCTATATTGTAAATGTTCATTTATTTGTAATAATGTTAGTGGTAGAATTATTTAATTATGATGTGAAACCACTAGAGTAGTCGAAAGCAAGGTTCGAGAATCCCCTATATGTACAAATGTAATCTATGCCCAAAAGAGGTTGTTGAAGATTGTTGTATTTGTTGTTGATGTTAGTGTGATTACTGTAGAGAAAGAGAGAAGCTGAGATCTATGGGAACTCTTGTAAATGTTTTCCTTAAGGAATATAATAAAGGAGATTTAATTCACATGCCTAAGTTTACTTATCTTTGAGTTATTTGGGTAATGTTATGCTATCTATTTTTTGTGTTTATATACCTATGTGTGTATTTCATGGTTGAATGAATGAACCTTTGATGTTCTATAAGTTTCAATTTTTTCTCTCATGAAATCCTCGTGCAAGGATAGTGTGAAGGCATAGTCGTTTACAGACTCGATAGCTCAGGGGGATATATAGAGTGAATTTCGTAGAGTTAGTGCAAGGAGTGCACATATACTTGTTTGAGTATAAAAAACTTGAAGGATAGACATGTGAAAGGAGTGCACAGGGCCAACACTTAGTGAGGTTTTGAGAGAGTCTCAATGAGAGAAAACACAAGGAGTGCCTAGAATATTTTTTCTAAGTCTCAAGATCAGGAGAAGTAACACAAGGTGTGCACCAAGGTTCAAATCACTTAGAGTGAAAAAGATCAAGAAGAATAATGAGCGAACTTCCTTGGAGAAAGGATAAATTTTGTTTGGAGGTTGAACGGACAAAATCTGTTTGGGAAAAGCCAGAGCTTTTCACAATTGTTAGATCTAGAGAAGTTGTGTGGGTGTTAACCCTTTAAGTCCTTCAGACTTCGTGAATTCGATAGTTTTAGGGTGTGTTTTGTGGAGGAGACAAATTTACCGAAGTCCGAAGCTAATCTATAGCATTGGTAGATAGGGGACATGTTTCTGAAGATAAACATTTATCCAAAAGTATGGTTATCCGGTGAACCTGAAGTGTTGTTTCAAGAGTGTGAAAAAATCCCGAAGCTCTGAAGCCCGAAGCAGATCTTGATAATTGGCGTTAGGGCCACATGTCGACATATTACTAATGATTTGAGAATACGACAGTCTGAGAGAATGAAGTCATAAAGTGTTTTGGCTCAAGAACTCCTGAAGCCCCAGAGGTCGGAGTAGATCTTGACTATCTATTGAGAGGAACACGTGAATCATAGATCCAACCCTTCACCAGTTCGACATTTGAACAATTTGAAGTGTTGTATCCTAAAGAGCTCTGAAGCCTGAAGCCCGAAGTAATATTAGGTCATCGATCTGAGGCAGACATCAAGCGTTCAATCTGCAAGTTCGGAGGTATTGAATGTTGGAGCGGGTATAACTCTCGGTGCCCATAGTCTTGAAAACTCAGTGAGCGATGGATCTTGGTGTATAGTGTGAACCATTGATCCTCACCATTGTTCGATTATTCACAAACTCGATGTTCGGGAGGATTTTTGTGTGTTGTTGTTAGAATTATTGAAGCCCGTAGCTCCGAAGTTTTAGAGATCCTTCTCGTTAAAGAGCTTAGACCACGGTTTTGGCCCGAGGTCATGTTGATTTCTCCATTGACGTGATGAGACCCTTGTACATGCAAATTTGTTTGCAGGGAAAAGAGAAAAGGCTTGTGATAGAGTATTTTGAGGGTTCAACAAGAGCCCAAGAGATAACTCAGATCACTTAAGTGAACGATCCTAGACCGTAAGGTCGTGCGAACCCCAAGAGTGGTGGGGGTTTGGATCACTATGTCTCTCAAATTTAGTATTATTACTGAATGTGTGAGAGGAATCTACAACCAATAATCTATGGGATAAATTGAGGAAGTTGTATCCATATAAGTCCCTAGTAAATAAACTATTCATGAGAAAGAAGTTGTATAACCCGAGGATGAGAGATGGAGAATCAATGGTAGAGTATTTGAATGCCTTCAATACTATGGTAAGTCATTTAGTATCTTTTGAGATCAAAATTTCAGACAAAGATCAGTGTATCAATTAACTGAGTTCTTTACCACATTTGTGGGATAGATTGGTTGTGGTCATAGGTAGTAATAAAATTGACTTGAAGTTTGATGAAGTGGTCTCATCCTTGTTATCGGAGGATATGAAATATAATAACATGGAATGAAAGATCACATATGCATTATTTGCAAGAGGACACTCCCAAGAAAGAAATAGATCTATGTCCGGAAGTGGGAGTTCTAAGTCTAAGTGTTACAAATTATTCTGTTCACATTGATGATGACCCCATAGGCATGTGTTCAGGCTTACAAAACAATCTTTCACATGAGGAAAATGTCTGAGTTCTTCCCCTACAAGGTGCATTTTTAAAATGACGCCGCAAGCTAATAGTGGTACACAGTGCGAAAATCCTTGATTTCCACAGGCTACTCTATGCCTGGACCATGGGATTTTTTCATCTTGCTATATATGTAGGGTGCAGTGGCTCTTGAAGCTAAGAAAAGGAAGAAGTTTCACAAAGTTTCTAGAAGGATAATCTTCTAGAATGTGAGGTGGCATCTGTATGGTTGTGCTCTTACTAGCTTCTCTGATTTGGTGGGATCATCCTCATCCTAGTAACTACTTCACCTTCTCCTATATAATAATGGATTTATCATGGAAAAGGTTAAGCAAGGTCACGTAATATTGAGAAAAGAATAGGTTGAAGACTGTATGAAGAATCCTGATACAATTGATGCTTGATGCTACCATTTGTCTATAAAGCTTTGTAAACTATCTTCATGCAAATTCGAAGAAAGTGTATGTGTGTGTTGGATCAAAGGACCACCTAAAGAAAACTTGCGACATCAAGGGAATATGGTTGTATCTTCCACTTTTACTTAATATGATACAGTGGCATGTTTGTTTCCCATAAAATCATCAGTTTTTTATTACATGACTCCTTGATCACATGTTTAGGTTTCTATTGAATCTATAATTACTTCTTTCACTTTGGTTGGTTTGTGTCATTTCAAATCTAATCTCACAAGAGCACCAGAGTGAAGTAGGGACAACAGAGATATAGGGAAGCGATATATAAAGGTATTTCATACACTCCTTTGGTGATAAATTCAATGGTAGCAACCTAGGGAAAGCATCATGTCATGTCTTGTTTTGTTCTATATCCAGGTGGATCTAGGGAGGTTGATTTATGTCCGCATTCACCAATTTATCCAATAACACTAAGGCTACATCTAAATCTCCCCAAAATTTTGTAAATATATGATGAAGATGTGAAAAAGAAGGGCACTACAAGAAGTAGTGTAGATCCAAAGTTGAGAAAAAGAAGGGATCTAAAGAATCTCATTCTATAGAAGAAAATACCTCCAATGAAGAAGGAGGGGATGTCTACTTGGCATCTTCAAGAACACATTCATATCATTGGGCATAGTTGGTTGACACTGGTGCATCCTTTCATATGAATCCCTACAGGGAGTAGTTCTGTGAATATGAAAGGTATGATGGAGGTAATTTTTTCCTAGGTGATGACTCGACAACTAGAATCATAGGACAAGGAAAACTAAATTTGAGGCTCATAGATGGGAGGATTAAAACACTACATGGTGTTCTGCGCATCCCAATATTGACCAAAAATTTGATTTTTGTAAGAAAAATGAACGATGCAAGGTTAAAGACAATATTTGAAAAGGAAACCTATAGGATGGTTCGAGGAGCAATGGTGTTGTTGAAGAGAGTTCAGTTTAAAACTCTGTATAAGTTGCAAGGAATAACTATTAGTGATGGGTGTAATAGTTGGGCATTGTTCTTTATATTTGATTTGAAGAACAAAGAACTCCTACAGTCTCTCGATAAAAGTTTATGTTGTGGCATCAAAGACTAGGGCATATCGGAGAGAAGGGTCTTCGACCAATACATGGTAAATGTATGGTTGAAGGTCAGTCTAAATTCTCTTTGGATTTTCATTTCTATGAACATTGTCTATATGGGAATAAAAATTGGGTAAGATTCCCCGCTGGTGCAACGAGGGAAGAAGAAATTTTACAACTAGTTCACAGTGATGTGTTTAGACCTATGTCGGTTCCATCATTGGGAAAATTTGTGTACTATGTCTCATTTATAGATGAATTCTTGAGGAATACTAGGATATATTTCCTCAGGAATAAATATGAATTCTTTGATAGGTTTAAAGCATTTAAAGATCTTGTTGAGAATCAAACAGAGAAAATAATTAAGGTGTTCACGAAAGATAATGGAGGAGAGTTCTACGAGAATGAATTTGAAGAATTTTGTAATAAGTGCAGTATAGAAAGGTAGAAGAGTACCCCATATACACCTTAGCTTAATGGATTTGCAAAAAGGATAAATAGGACACCGATGGAAAAAATAGGTGTATTGATCCAGATGGATCTCACTCACCATCAACCTCTTCCCCTAAATCACCATTTTGAGCCCGTAGTTTTGATAAACCATGATATTCACCCTTTTGCGGGGAATGAAATGTAATTCCATCTTCATTTGTTAATTACAGACATCATTTAATGATTTCCTAGTTGTCTTATGTACATGCCTACAGCATAGTGTTAATGCACCAGATCAAATTAGAACTCCACAATTAAGCGTGCTCAGGCTAGAGTAGTACTAGGATGGGTGACCACCCGGGAACTCCTACTATTTGACATGCCTATGGAATTTTGTAAACTTAGTCCAACTTATCCCACATTCATCATGGGAATTGTTCTCCTCTCACTCTCACTCTCTCATAGATAACTAAGGTGAAGGAAGCGCTTTAAACATGCAATGGAGTGTGATGTAAATCTTGTTGCGAATGAAGCGCAGATAACATCTCTTTCTTTTCAAAGATAGGCTACCCCATTCTTCGAGTTTGTGTTCTACATTGTTTTTCTATCTTATTCAGTAATAGAAGTTGGGTTTCACTGTATTTCTATGTTATCTTCTATATTTTTGTGTATTTTATTGTTATATCTCAGTTATATTTATTTCTTCATGTCTTTCTCAAATTAATCTGGGTCAGTGGTATCAGAGCAATTTGCTCCTTGTTATTTATATCTAGTTTCGCTTGAGGACAACCTCTATCGCTAGCCCAAGAGACCTCCCATGGAAGAATAAAAGAGAGATGACAGAGTAGGAGATCCTTTCAACATGTTTCTTGAGGAAGCTCTCATTTGACACATGAACGCAATGATGGAAAAAATTTCTCAGATCATTCGAATACTACCAATGGTGGAGGTTGAGGCATCCTTAACAAGAAGCCATTTTTAAAGTGTGACACCCTTCAAGGTAAAAGTCAATATTGATATCCCCTTATTTGAAGGCTAGATAGATGCACAAGATCTAGAAAAATGGTTGAATCTGCTAGAAGTTTATTACTCTATCCAAAACAATTCTGGAAATGAAAAGATCACCTTCGCACTCCTTAAATCCCTTCCCCATGTCAGAGATTGGTGGGAAGGTTACTGGGAGAGGTAGATCACAGATGAATCTACACTATTTGGGAGAGAACCCACTTGGGAAGCCTTTGTATATGCCCTAAAGGATGATTTCTACCCTATCGAAAACGTTGATGACCAATACATGAGATGGACAACTTTGCGTCAGAAAAGAGACCAGACTATGACAGAGTACACCAACATCTTTCATACCTTTCACTCAAAGATAGGTATCAAATACTCCAAATGACACCTAGCTTTGTAGTACCGCAGTGGTCTACACATGTACATCCAAACATAGATGGATTTATTGGACATATCCTAACTAGGAGTTCCCTAATGATATGCACTCATAATTGAGAAGAAATTCAAGAAACAAAGTAAGTGGGAGAAGCATGGAAAATGTAACTCTGACTCACATAATGAAGGGCAGAGCAAGGAAGGCCAACCTCAAGAGAGATAGCCCCAGATGTAGGAAAATAAGGGTAATGAGAAGTCTAAGAAAGGCATTGGAAAGTGGTGTGAGCTCCACAAAATTCCTTGGCACAACACTGATGAATGTCACTCAATACATTCATTGGTGGCCAAGCTTAAAGACAAAGAGGTTAAGCCTGAGTTGGAACCTGATTCAAAAAATAATAAAAGGAGACTGATTATTGATGCATAAGCCACTGCTACTATTACAACTACAACAATCTAACCAGAAGAGAATCCTGAAGAGGGGGAGCAACTCTTCCATTCACATATGTGGGTGAAGGAGACCCCATTGCATTTTTGTTTTCATTGCGGAAGCCAAAAGAACATCATATCAACAGAGGTTTTTAAGTAGTTAGATTTTCCCACAAAACGACACTCTCATCCATACAGCATCAGGTGGCTTCACCATGGTCATGATATTTGTGTCAACCAGTAGTGTCCCCTATCATATGACATCAAGCCCTTGAAGGATGAGGTATTGTGTGATGTTTCCCCACTGAAAGTCTATGATGTTCTATTAGGCCAACCATATATGTCGAGGCATCATGTTATTTTTGAGTCTCGACCCTGTAGCACCATTATTTCTCTCGGGGGTTAGTTATACAGGATACCAGAGGTACTTCAGACTATTGTCCCACCAAAACAATGCTACAAAGTAATCTCTCATACTGCAAAGTTTAGCCTCTTCACAATCTGATCAAAAGGTGAACAATAGGACATTGCAGCCACTGTAGCCTCAACCCAATACCTTTCTATCCATCAAAATTAAATCGAAAAGATTGTAGACGAGTACCAAGATGTTTTTGTTGCACCTATGAGGGTGCCTCCACACTTCCCAGTCAAGCAAGGTTATAATATAGCCCTTCATACTATTCATGTTGCATCTTCACCGATAGATTCCTCCCACACTTAGGTATATCATGAAGCTAGATTGGTTGAATGGATCCAACCCCTCCAGCAATAGGTTCATGACATCCCTCAACAAGCTCAGTAGGAAAGCCTCTTTAGCAAGGCAAGCAACCCACCAAGCTTTTGATTTAGCAGAACTCTCGATGTCTCCCAGAGGAACTTGACCCAATGGGGACCATTACTTCCTAAGGGGTGAGGAATGATCCATATGGATCTCACTGGCCTTCCAACGCTTACAATGAATCACCATTTTGAGCCTGTGGTTTTGATAAACCATGATATTCACCCTTTTGATGGGGAATGGAATGTAATGTCATCTTCATTTGTTAATTACAGAAATCATTTAATGACTTCCTAGTGGTATTGTGTACATGCCTACAACATAGCGTTAATGCACTGGATCCCATTAGAACTCCGCAGTTAAGTGCACTCAGGTTAGAGTAGTACTGGGATGGGTGACTACCCGGGAATTCTTACAGTTTTACATGCCTATGGAATTTTATAAACTTAGTCCAATTTATCCCACATGCATCATGGGAATTGTTCTCCTCTCACTCTCTCATATATAATTGAGGTGAAGGAGGGCCTTTAAGAATGCAATGGAGTGTGATGTAAATCTTGTTGTAAATGAAGCATAGCCAACATCTCTTTCTTTTCAAAGATGGGCTACCCCATTATGTCAATTTGTGTTCTATAATGTTTTTCTATCTTATTCTGCAATAGAAGTTGGGTTTCACTATATTTTTGTGTTCTCTTATATATTTTTGTGTATTTAATAGTTATATCTCGGTTATATTTATTTCTTCATGTCGTTCTCAAAATAACATGGATCACGCATGCTTAGTGGTGTCGGGTTAGGGAAATAATTTTGGGCAAAGCCAGTGGGTACTGCATGTTACCTGGTCAGCAGATCAACCTCATCAACACTAGATGAAAAGACTCCACAAGAGGTATGGACTGTTAAGAAAACTTCTCTCACACATCTCAAGGTATTTTGTTGTGAGGCCTATGTTCATGTTCCAAAGGAAAACAAGAGTAAGTTATATAAGAAGGCTGAAAAGTGTATCATTATTTCTTATAAAGATGGTCTCAAAGTTTATAAGCTTTGGAACCCAAAAACTAAGAAGGTTATGTATAGCTGGGATGTGGTATTTAGATAAATGAAGGATGTTGTGAAACAATAATTCCTACCAAGTAAGGAAGAACTAGAGAAAGTAGAGTTTGAGACAAAGTATAATGAATCATAATCTACAAAAAAATAGGAATCAGAAGAAGAAGATCCTGATACTCCAGTATTGAGGAGATCAGTGCGGGAAAGGAGGCTACTGGAAAGGTATACTCCATGTGATTTCCATTTAAAATTTTCTTTGTATATTACTTATGATGATCCTAGAACTATCAGGGAGGCTGTTACACATGATTTTGGTCACTTTGGTGATGTCTTAATAGTGATGTATTCAGGCTCCCAACAAGGACTTTTTTCTTGAGAAAAGTGGCTCCTATCTTCTTCCAAAAAACATATTTTTAAGATGAGTTTGTAGGTTGTCAATGGTCTAGAGTGAAAGAATACTTTATTCTCGCAGGCCGCCCACACTTAAGGTGTGAACTTCTCGCAGTCTGCTCCAGATATAGGGTGCGAACCTGTTTTTAAGCTTGGAAAGGAGAAGAGGTCTCGAGGGTTCTAGAAGGGAATCTTCTAGAAAATGAGTTGGCATTTGCATGGTTGTCATTATACAGACTTCTCAGATTTGATGGGATCATCCTCATCCATGTAACCATCTCTCCTTCTCCTATATATTGAAATGTTTCTCATGGAAATGGTTAAGCAAGATTGAATGAAGAATTGGTGAAATAATTATGTGAAGAACCCTGCTTAAACACAAGCTTGAAGGCTCTATTTGGTGTATCAAGAGGATTTGGATATTCTTCATGCAAGTACAGAGAAATCATGTGTGTTTGAACCAAGAATCACCGAAAGGAAGCATGCAACATCAAGGCGATCAAGTTGTATCTTCTACTTTCAATTAATATGATACAACGACATGTCCCTTTTCCATAAAGTCACTCTTACTTTATTGTGTAATTTCTTGATCATATGCATAATTTGACATTGAATATACTTTGCTATCTTCACTTTGGTTGGTTTGTATTGTCTTGGACTTGACTTCACGAGAGAACTAGAGAAAAGCGAGAACAACAGAGACCTAAGGAAGTGATTTAAATGTCTATCACTTATTCCTTCCTATGAATAGATTCAATGATTACAACTTAGGGAAAGATTTGTTTCTTGTCCTATTTTGTTCTAGATTTAGGTGGATCTAGGGAGATATGTTAGTGTCCACACCTACCGATTTGTCCGATAACAAAATTGGCGACTCCACTGGGGATGAAACCCATTTTTGGTTGTTTTTGGTGGTTTTTCCTTGGCCATTTTCTCTTAACTTACCATTTTTCATTTCCATCAATCTCTGAGTCTTGAGAAGACCCTAATATATTCTCTAGGTCTAGAAGTTCCTTCAAAAATTTTGTCTTTTTTCCAAGTTTTTGCTTAGTTTTAGGCCTTCTCGCACTGCACCCTTCTGTAGCCTGCGAGAACCACTAGAGTTCGCACCCTTCTGTTCAGTCTAGTGTGAAATTCTCACACTCTGCTTGTGTCCAGCCTGCGAGAATCCTTGATTCTCGCACTTTACACCACTGCTTTCCTACCAGTGATTGATTGTTTCTTGACTTCGAATTTCATGAATGATTAGTCTTCGAAAATCGAAAGCTCTTCTTGTCCATTTTTTCTCAACTGTTACCTCTTGAACTTTTCTTAACAAGGATATAATCTCTGGTCTTGGAAATATGAGTCCTTGTTTCATTGGGAGTCGGTGATCAGTTTAAAAGTTGGGATTAAATGTCTTTTTCAATTGCTCATTACTTGGAAAATTGTTGCCCACGTGCATTTGAAGAGACTAGTCTTGTCTATTTGTTATTTTTGTCTTCATTGAAAGATTGGTTTGGGTATTTTATTGTATATTGCTTTTTCATC
>SNQJ01S0020576.1:23702-48514 GCA_010110895.2 Picea sitchensis | reverse complement strand
GTCTCCAAAAAAAAAATTGTAGAACAGTTATCGATGAGGGTGCCTCGACATGTGCCATGTCTATTACCTGCTGGAAAGCCATCGACTCTCCTCCTTTGACTGAATTCCACAACACACTCAAAGCCTTTAATGGATCTAGTTTTAAGTCGTACGTTGTCCTCCCTTTGTTGCCGATTACGTTAGAAGGAAAAACGGTCCAAGTTGAAGTGGAGGTCTTTGACGCTCCTATCGATTACAACCTTCTACTTGGCCATAGCTGGATTGATTCCATGCGCATAGTTGTGTCAAATCTTCTCCATGTGGTGCGTTTCCCACATCAAGGAAAGGTAATTACCGTTCACCAATTATCCTTCTTCAACTCGAATGCACATACCAGAAACATACCATTCAGTGCCAAAACCCCCCCCAGATACGAGAACATCGGTGTGGGTCTTCTTAAAGACTCCTTGTTAATGGGTACCTTCCCCATCCCACCACCTAATGTTCCACATCCATCTGTTGTATCGATCAACATGATGTCCATCTCTATTCATGGAACCCCTTCGTCTCATGACCCATGGATGGTACCCAACCTCGACGATCATCTTTGTTACGGTGAAAAAATGCCTTTGAGTCCGATCCAATCCACCTATCAGGACATTCAATTGACAACCCTTTCTACCCCCTCTCTTGGTGATTTATCTATAGATCCTTTCCATGTCATTTTTCCCACAGATTAGATGATTATGTCTATTATGAAAGACACCCCCTGGGACAATGGACATCATCGTTCCATCCTCTTTCTGGAACAACACACCATTGAGAGATACCAATGGATCTCGACCCCGTCGACCGTTGTCATCATTTCTACCATTCCTAAGTCTACAGATGATGTGTTTTTCGAAGGGAAATTAAGTAATATTTCACCCACCATCCCCCCCAACATATCCATAAAACCTGGAATTGTTGAAAATGTGCATATCGGAGCTTCGTGTTCCCCTAACGAAATTGTCACCTACAAGTTTCTTTTCATTCATGACGTCTTCACCTGGAGCTATGAAGAAATGTCGGGTATTGACCCTGACATTGTGATACATGAGATTAAGACATACCCAGACGCTAAGCCCGTCCGACAATGCCTTCGTCTGGTCCACCCACATAAAGTGGCTGCTATCAAGCTTGAAGTCGAGAAACTTCTCAAATCCATCTTTATTTACGCGGTGGCTCTCACTAACTGGGTTTCCAATCTTGTCCCAATCGACAAGAAACAATGCACAATCCGCGTGTGCGTTGATTATAGGGATAATAACAAAGCATGTCCTAAAGACAACTTTCCTACCCCCTTCATCGACCAAATTGTCAATGATTGTGCCGGAAGTGAAATCTTCTCTCTGATGGATGGTTTCTCCAGATATAATCAAATCAATATTGTTCATGCAGACCAACACAAAACCACTTTTATTTTTCCTTGGAGCACTTTTGCCTATCAGAAAATTTCTCTCGCTCTAAAAAACATTGGTGCAACTTTTCAGTGCGCTATGTCTTACGCCTTCCATGATATCAAGCACATAGTACAACCATATCTAGACAACTTACCCGCTCATTCCATGCACCATGAAGATCATGGAATACACCTCCAAGCAATTTTCCTTCGATGACAGTTTTACCATATACGCTTGAATCCTCACAAATGTGTCTTCTGCGTAGAATCCGACCGACTTCTAGGCTTTATTGTTTCACATCAAGGTATCTGGATAGATCCTTTGAAGGTCGAGGTGATTTTCAATCTCCCTCCTCCTTCCTCACTTCACCAGTTACAAATTTTGCAAGGGAAGGCAAACTTTCTTCGTCATTTCATCCCGAACTATGTCGAGCTAACTCTTGGATTTACGTGACTACTCAAGAAAGGTTCTGCGTTCATATGGGATACCACTGCCAACAAAGATTTTGAAGCTTTGAAACTATCTCTGACACGTACCTCACATCTCTTCCCACCTGATTACAGTCGTGATTATTTCCTCTATCTTGAAGCCTTGGATTACACCATCGCTATGGTCCTCATCCAGGAGGATGATTCTCAGGATGAACATGTCATATATTACTTGATTCGAAGTCTTGCACCTACCAAAACCAAGTATTTACATGTTGAAAAACTAGCCTTGGAAGCCATCCAAGAAGTTCAATGTTTCCGACACTATATCCTCTCTCGCAAGACTATGGTAATTTCTAACTGCAACCCTATGCAACACATTCTCACACGTCAACTGCTAGGGGGAAAATACTCCAAGTGGATTGTAATACTCTAGGAGTTTGACTTAGAATTCAAACGCACTAAGTTCAATAAATTCTTAGTGTTTTCGGAGCTGATATGTGACTTTCCCTACTCTGAGACGAAAAATGTAGCAGCCGATTCATTACCTGATGAATCCATTTTCTTGATTAGTTCCAATGATATTTTGTACGAAGATATCATCATATATCTCCAAACCTAGACTTCTCAGCCCAATTTGTCTAGTATTGACCACCAACAAATATGCTACCAAGCCCATCAGTATATTATCCTCGGTGATACTCTTTATCGTCGTGGGGTTGACTCTATTTTTCAATGCTGTCTTATGTTTGATGAAGCCGAGAAATCCCTAAATGATTGCCATTCTGGAGCCTATGGTGGTCATATGTATCGGTATGCTACTGCCCAAAAGATCTTGCGAGCAAGGTATTTTTGGCCATCCTTATTTAACGATTGTATAATTTCCGTCCAAAAATGCCATGCTTGCCAGACCTACAACCATAAAATATTGTCACATACTACTCCTCTTCAGCTTATGGTCTCCGTTGGTCCTTTTGCGAAATGGGTATCGATTTCATGACATGTCACCCTCACTCGGTCAGGGGGAATGGATACATTATTGTAACCGTATATTATTTTATGAAATGGGTCGAGGCGATGCCGACATTTGACAACACCAGAAAGACTGCAACATTATTCATATTCAATCACTTCATAGCTCATTTTGTTGTTCCTTAGGCTATCGTAACTGATCACGGTAACCAATTTAGAAGCTTCATAATGTCCGAACTCACTAAAAAGTTGGGTCTTTGCCATGAAAACTCAACACCCTATTACCCACAAGCCAACAACCAAGTCAAAGAAATTAACAAAGTCCTCATTACCATGCTTCGACGAATGATAGGGATTCATAAAACGAGTTGGCACACGATTTTGTTTTCAGCATTGTAGAATTACCGAACATCCGTTAAGTCTGCTACTCAGTTTACACCATTCCGGTTAGTCTATGGTCTAGAAGCCATCCTGCCAATTGAATGTGAGATACCCTCCCTAAGACTAGCCATTGAACTCCTCCCAAACACTTCTGCCGAAGAAGAAAGTTTGTTGTTTCTCATGTGATTAGACGAAATTCATCGCGACACCACCATATTCAGAGAAGCCCAGAAGAAACGTGTCAAATCCCAATACGACAAACATGTCAAGCCTCACGTTTTCTCCGAAGGTGATATAGTTCTCCTTTACGAACAAGATAGAGATATGCTAGAAGTAGGAAAATTTGAAGCTATGTGGCAAGGTCCTTATATCGTTAGATGAGTTTTGGAGAAAGGAGCTTACAAGTTAGTGGAATATGATGGTATCCCTTTGAGTGAACCCATAAATGGGTTGTACTTAAATAAGTACTATGCCTAAGATCATTTGTGCATGAGTACATGTATTTTATTGTATCATACTTCTTGTGTGTTACTGTAGTATGATTTTTTGTTATCTGGTCTTTGCCCTCGACCGCTTATGTTACGTTGTGTTTGGTTTCCAGATGTCGAAGTCTTTGCTACCCCACATTGGCTTTGCTAATGGTGCTAGCCGTAGTACTCAGAACCTTGCTTCTGTTGCTTGGGAAATTTACGCCCCTACAAACGAACTTATCACTCTACGAGGTGTGTGTCTTAGCCGTGCGACCAATGATATTGCACAGCATAGCGCCATCATCGAATTGTTGATTGATGCTATTTTGATCGATATCTACCACTTGGTTGTACGACTCGATTCGCAACTAGTAGTACTACATCTAAGTAATGTCTATGCTATTCGAAGTCCTACTTTATTACGGGTATATTTACGAATTCGCCTCTTGGAATGTTATTTTGATTATATTGAGTATCAACACATTCCTATATGTCTAAATACATTGACTGATGCATTAGCTAACTATGTATTAGACAGACATTTGGGCCATTTATAAACCAATCACATCACATGTATCACACGACACAAGATAATCTAGTAGAAGTCGTATATATGTATATAACGATCAAAAGTTTTTACAAAAAGTTTCTGTCCAAGGACCAAAATCTCAAAATGTGAAGTTCATAGCTTCTACAAAATAGCATCATGGGTGACGCTCACAATAACACACAACTGCCCGAGCCATGCTACAAAGTAGTCGACTAATAGACTCTGACATGCCCACAGTGTGGCGCTGATAATGCCTAGGGATATCCCCAATAGCCATATCTGGGATGTCAACGGTCAACCCCTCCAAGCTCTTCTCCACTGCCTCATAGTCTTAACCATCCCATTGTGCCACTGGAGCTGCCTCTCCTCGCCATTGAATAGGATACATTCCTGGAGGTCGATATGGCCCCACATCTGTGTCATCAAAAGGAGATTTTTTGATTAGATCTTGGACAAACATAAAAACATTTTATGATAAAAATTACAAAAACATTTAGAAGAACAAAATGTGTACTTCTTACCTAGGTCACCCCACTGAGCATCCTCAGGTAGGGACAAATCTGGATCCCCTCGGAAATCCAAACCAGCGTATGTGTAGTCATCAATCATCAGCATCTGTGACCGCAACCAGTTGAAAAATGAATCATTGTACTTGATGATGGGCCCAACTATGTGTCAGGCCATGAGGTTGCACCACCTCAACATCCTTGGATCTTGTGGGGTCGGTAAACCCCAATCAACCTGTAATCTCAGTAATGGGAACCTCTCGAGAAAGAAGGACAACAAAAGTGATCTGTACCCAAACTGCTTCAAGTTGCCCCTCATGCACTTCGTCAATTCCCTCTTCATACTACGGAGAGCTGCATCCGACCAGTTGAAGACTCGTGGCTCTATGCACTCTATGGCGTATTGGAAGTAGCTCTAGAAAGACATGTGTGGGGCTGCACTCCCGGCCATGCATTCTATAGTGAACAAGATGGTTCGCAGGGTGATGTTTTGGACCCCACAAATAGAAACCTTTCCCTTGCTTCTTTCTGCCTCAGGAACACAGTACTGGTGACAATACTCACTCATAGGGAGTCTTCCACCTCAACTACCGGTCAAGCTAGCATGGTACCCATGCCATGATAACCCTGTTAGAAAGTACATATCCTCGATATCTAGGGTCAATGTGTGGACTCCCACGTGAAACAATTGTTGGTCCACATCCCATATATGAACCAGGTACTCCAGCAACCTGAGTTGGGCCCTCATGCCCGGAACCCTGAAAAATTTCAAGAGCCCACAGTCTCGGAGGGAAGTAACGATACCTGGGTCATTCCTAATAATGGAAACCTCCTCCTCATGTTATCTTTGTCACCACTCCAACATCGTGATGGTCAAATGCCTACACAAGAACCATAAGAGAGGGGTCAACAACTTATTTCAAACCTTGGCATATTTTTTATTGAGAAAAAATCAAATTGAAATTTCATTTTTTGGCCCCCACAGGTGCCCCTTTAGCATAGTGTGATATTCTCGCAGGTTCCCTTAAGGCCTCCTGCGAGAATCCTAGATTCTTGCAGGTCCCACATGGCTGGACTATGAGAACGCTTGGGCATAAGTTTTGGCCCTAAAATGAACCTAAAACCTTGAAAATTGCCAATAAAAACTAAAACTAAACCATGGAAAAAGTAGAAGATCAAGAGCTTACCTCATTGGCGAAGACAGTTCGCCAAATGGTCGCTTGTGCCTCCCATGATTGAGTAACAAAATTTCAAGGAAAATGAGGTGTATTGGGAAAAGTTCTTGGCAAAATCACAATGAAAATAGTAAAATCCCTTTTTACCCATATTTATTCACTTTATATTGTTGATTTTTATATTGTTTTGTCTATAAACCCTAATGGCTAATAGCCCTATGAGTGTGACTTTTTGTAGATAAGTCCACACGAAGGAGTACACATGTTTTTTCATTTTGTCTCATGTACGACTATTTTTTATGCTTTTTAGAAAAACCTCGAGCTCAATCTTCGTTCATTCTCGCGCTCGAAAATACATGAAAATGTAACCGAGTATACTTTTCTCGTCTTTTAGTACTCGTCGTGGTAACACGAAAATGGTGAATGCAAAGGAGTATTCTTTAAGCTCTTTTCATGCTCCATTAAAACGAAAACATGGTCGAGCGACCTTGTTTTGTTCACGGTCGTAAAAGTATTTGAACAAAACGTTCAATGGGTGATAGTTTATCACTTTTTCGGTCCTGTCAAACTATTTTTCGAAAAAGTAACTGAGAAAGTTCTCTTTAAGTGTTTTTTAGACTCTCAAAACATGAAAAACCCCCGAGTTTTATATCTTTGGACTCGTTAAACAAACATCAAAAGACTTGTAATGGGACCGAGCCACTCCTTCCTAGGGTTCATTAAACATACTGCGAGGGACTCATCCGAAGGATGAGCTTACATCAACAAGCATATGTTATCCTCCTCAAGCTTGTGTAAAAATAAAGAGGTACTTGCCAGAAATGGCGGGGGAAATTTTTGGAAAGGGATGTGTTTTCATATTCATAATGATGGCCATAAGCATCGCTCTTGAACATGACACCCCCTATTCGTCATTTTAAGCCAGTTTGGGAAATCCATTTGTCTCTCATTCAACTTGTGACAAGGTCATATCCTGGGTCATCTCTGAGTCAGTGATGGAAAATCCTTGGTTGCCATTCATATGTTCAAGAGAAGTTCATCCAAACCCTCTATTGATTCAACCATCTGCAGTTGTCCATTCTTACCATGTCGGCCTTCTCTGTTTCTGTTTCAACCTATATTCATACTCTGTTTCACTTTCAAAATATGTTACTTATTGCATGTCATTGCTAGGGGATATATGAAGACCCTCCTGTGACGAGTCTTGTTCCATAGACTCCAACTCATTATCTGAAAACAAGACTTAGAAATTATTTGGTACCTTGGAAATTGCATGCCTTAATGGCAGGTTTCCTTGCTTTCGACAGTGGGTTTTCATTATTGACCCCTGATCGGGAAGTTCCGTCGAATGTTCGACCTCAACTCATTTATTCACATTCCTTGGATTGTACTAGTGTACCTTGGGAGTCATTGACATTAATGGTGATTTCCCTCGCACTTGTTAACGGTTTCATCAATGACCGATAATCAATTGGTTTCTACCATGTTCGACTTTAGCACATGTAATCACATGGGTAGATTCGTACTTTCAGGTGACGGGATTGAAGACCCTGGGTCTCATCTTTTTTATCTAGGCTGCGATGGAGTATGTATGATTTTCATAAGCACATAGATCCACTTTGTATGTCATGTGGCTATGTCATCTTAATTTAAGTCTTCTCACATAGATCCACAGTGTATTCCTGGTGGCTATGCAGTATTTTGATAGCATGGATCCACGGTGTATGATTGCTGGCCATGACCTACATTCGTGATTTCATTTGTCTATGATCTAAGTATGGGAATGACTACCTCAGAACTAGTATTATATTCTGCAGATGCTTGGTTGTTTGCAGGTTTTCGATTAGGTGCGCTCCTAGTTTTTGACACAGACACACAGTTTACAAAGTATTTCGGCTATCACAGATTTCGTCCTCATACTTTGGGGGGCATTCTGTTACACATGATTTTTGTCACTTTGGAGATGTCTTAAGAGTGATGTATTCAAGTTCCCAATAAGGACTTTTTGCTTGAGAAAAGTGGCTCCTATCTTCTTCCAGAAAACATATTTTTAAGATGAGTTCGCAGGCTGTCTATGGTCTAGGGTGCAATAATCCTTCATTCTCGCAGGCCACCCACACTTAGGGTGCGAACTTCTCGGATTCTGCTCCATATATAGGGTGCGAACCTTCTTTTAATATTGGAAAGGAGAAGAGGTCTCGAGGGTTCTAGAAGGGAATTGATCTGGATTATTTTTTGGCACGAAATGAGAGAAGATATATAATAAAGAAATGCACAGAGATATTGCGTATATCCAATAATATAACATAAATATATCAGAGATGCAACCATAAACATAGAGATAGAGTAATACGTGATTTATATTAATGAAATAAATGTACAGAGACCGTAAAAATACAGAGTGAAAGACTTGTTAGAATGGTGGCAGTTTATCTCTGAGAAGAGATGTGACGGCTACTCGCATTCGCAAGAAGATGATTACAATGAGGCTCCGAAGGCCTTTTTACAATAAGAAGGAATGCCAAAAACCGTAGACATCCAAAAACCTAACCCTAGGACATGAAGCGCCAAATGTCATGTGGGCCCCGTTTAGGTAAGTGAGTACATCAACTTCCCGGGGTCATAACTTTTGATTACAATCTTCGTTTTAGGTGTGTGATAGCTCGTTCGAAAGGCATCATCGAGGAGATTAATTTTGGGGGATCAATTATGTTTTTGGATATCATTGAGAATCTAAATCTCGAAAAAACTTCATTTGGACCCTCAAAATGGCCCTGGAAGTTAAAACCTGCTAAAAATAGTAAATTGTCAAAATTGCCAGAAAACTGTTTTGGGCCACTTGGAAAAGTTGGGTGGCCACCGATATCCACCTATATAAGGAATATTGTAGAAAATGAGTTGGAATTCGCATGGTTGTCATTCTACTGACTTCTCAGATTTGATGGGATCATCCTCATCCATGTAACCATCTCTCCTTCTCCTATATATTGAAAGGTTTCTCATGGAAAAGGTTAAGCAAGATTGAATGGAGAATTGGCGAAAGAATTGTGTGAAGAACCCTGCTTGGACAGAAGCTTGAAGGCCCTACTTGGTCTATCAAGAGGAATTGTATCTTCTTCATGCAAGTACAGATCAATCGTGTGTGTTTGAACCAAGGGTCACCGAAAGGAAGCTTGCAACATCAAGGCCATCAGGTTGTATCTTCTACTTTCAATTAATATGATACAACGACATGTCTCTTTCCCATAAAGTCACTCTTACTTTATTGTGTAATTCATTGATCATATGCATAAGTTGACATTGAATATACTTTGCTATCTTAACTTTGGTTGGTTTGTGTTGTCTTGGACTTGACTTCACAAGAGAATTGGAGCGAAGCGGGAACAACAGAGACCTAAGGAAGTGATATAATGGTATGTCACTTATTCCTTCCTATGAGTAGATTCAATGATTACAACTTAGGGAAAGAGTCATGTCATGCCCTATTTTGTTCTAGATCCAGGTGAATCTAGAGACATCTGTTAGTGTCCGCACCTACTGATTTTTCCGATAACAGAGGCAGTGGATTCAAAGGATGGAAAAATATGGAAAAAGGACAGTGATGACGAAATGGAATCCTTGGATAAGAATGAGGCTTGGGATCTATTGGAGTTTTTGACTTGAAGAAAACCCGTTGGCAAAAAATGGGTATTTAAAAAGAAGCTGAATGAAAAAAGAAAAGTAGAGAAATAAAAAGATCAATTAGTAGAAAAAAGTTATTCCCGAGTTGAAGGAATTGATTTTGGTGAGATTTTTTCTCTTGTTGCTAAGTTAACTTCTATTAGATTTCTGTTATATGTTGTTGCTGCATTTTATTTTGAGGTAGAGCAAATGGATGTGAAGAAAACATTCCTACATGGTGATCTAGAAGAAGAAATATATTTGAAACAATGATAAGGATTTGTTGTTAAGGGAAAGAAGGAGCTGGTATGCAAGGTGAAAAAGTCCATGTATGGTTTAAAACAATCACCAAGGATATGGTATAAAAAATATGATACTTATATGTTGGGACTTGGATTGAAAAGAAGAAAAGAGGATCACTCTATGTATTTTAAATTAATTGGTGATCATTTTATTTATTTTGTATTATATGTGGATGACATGTTGCTGATAGGAAACAACAAGGAGATTATCTAGGATGTGAAAACTTAGTTGTCCTCTAAATTTGACATGAAGGAGCTTAGTGTTGTAAATTTCATTTTGGGCATGGAAATTAAAAGAGATTGGAAAAACATGAAATTATGGTTAAATCTGAGAAAATATCTGGACACAATATTGCAGAGTTTTAATATCCATGAATGTAAACCAGCCAGGGTCCCTATTCTTGTTGGTGTAAAGTGATCTACAGATCAGTGTCCCAAGACACACGAAGAGGAGGAGGACATGTATCGTGTTCCATATGTGACTACAGTTGGAAGTTTGATGTATGAAATGGTCTATAATAGAATGGAAATTGCACATGCAATGGGAGTTTTGAGCAAGTATATGTCAAAACAAGGGAAGGATCATTGGATAACAGTAAAGACGGTGTTCAGGTATCTGCATGGAACTGCTAGCTATGGATTGTGCTACCAAGGAAGACTAGGATTGCACATAGTGTTAGATATACGATGCTTTTTGGATGTATATTGGGTTTTATATTTGGATCATAGGAGATATGCAAGTGGATATGTGTTTAACCTGTTTGGAGGAGAAATCAGTTGGATGAGAAAAAGAAAATATGTAGCGACATTTTCAACTACTGAAGATGAATACATGGCAGTCACTCATGTAAACAAGGAAGCAATATGGTTGAAACGATTTTGCTTAGGTATTGATTTAGTACAACAAGATGTAAGGATACATTGCGATAGTCAGAGTGCAATTTTTCTCGTGAAGAACCCGACTTATCATTCAAAGTCAAATCATATTGACGTTCAATATCACTTTGTGAGAGACATGGTTGAAGAAAATAAAGTGTTGTTGACGAAGGTGGACACTTTGAAGAATGTTGTAGACTCATTAACAAAATCTATGAGCACTGAGAAATTCTTTTGGTGTAGGGGATCGATGGGCATTGTTACCCTGGATTGTTGACTATGTAACCTTGTAACCCCATGTATGCAAAGAAAACAACAACTAGAAGAATGTTGGGTATGTGTTATATTCTTTTCACGACTAACTCTAGTGTCTTCTACGTTGTGTTGGCTGCATGGGGGCGATAGCCCCCCTACGCGAGGTTTTGGGGGCAGTTCCCTCGAGAAGTTTTTTTTCCTTGGGAAACGTATTGCATTTTTTGCCTCATTTTTCATGTTGCCTCGATTTTAGTGTCCATTGTTGGGTGGTTTTTTGGCACATGGTTTTTTGCCAATGGTTTTCTATTTCTGGTTAAGGAATTCAGGTTGTTGACTAATCCAGGTCATTGGGTTAGGGTTTTGGATGTCGTTGGCTCCTATTTGTATATTGTATTGTAAAAAATTTATCACTATGAATGAATACATAATATGTTGGTTTTCCCAGTTTGAGCTTCCAAGGGAAAAAAATATGTGTAATGTGTGTATTTTCCATTGTATATTTTCTATTCTTTTACTTAAAATATGTTTGCAGTAAATAATTGTACAAGGTTAAAATATACACACCACTCAATTCATCCAAGAGATCATCAATGATAGGAAAGGGAAAATTGTCTTTCATAGTGAGTTTATTGAGGGAACGGAAGTGAGGACACATGCGCCAAGTACCTTATTTCTTGAGGACCATTACCATAGGAGAAGAATAGGGGTTAGTACTAGGACGGATAGTACCTTCTTCGAGCAACTCCTACATGGTTTTTTTGAATTTCATTCTTTGGGGAAAAGGGATGACGAAAAGGGAGTAGATTGGGGTGAAGACTACTAGGGACAAAGGGAATGGAATGATTATGAACACAATGGGAAGGGGGAAGTCCCTAAGGAGTGGAAAAAATATCTTGGTGTTTCGATATGATAGATTGAAGGTCATGATGCACGGAGGGTGTCTCAACTGCTTGAATGAAATGGAGCTAGGAAATAATACCTGAATGACCTTTATTGATAAGATTTTCCTTTCGATGGGAACTGATGATCTCATGAGAACTTGTTGTGATTCCTTGTAATTGATATGTTGTCCCCATGGTTAATTCCTTAAAATCCATGAGAATGGGGACGATAGTGCATAACCATTCAACACCCAACACAATATCACAATCGCCCATATCGATGGAAAACATATGAGATTTCATGTGGTACTATCCAATTCGAAGACGTACATTTTCACAATGCCCACCACATTTCATGGAACCTCCATTGGCTATCATGTTTTGAAACTTGTTGATGACAAAAATATAGCAATTGGGTTCCTAGGGAATGTGGCAGTGAATAAAATTATGGGTTCTTCCATTGTCAACCAAGATGATGAATTTCCTAGGCCTAATATAGCAAATGAGCTTGAGGGTTTGGGGAGTAGAGAATCCAGTGAGGGAATGAAATGAAATCAGTGGTTCAACTTTTGGTGGGTAATATGGCTCAGGAGTAACATCAAGAGGGGATAGATGTTCAATAGGGGAAACAACAACTTCTTCTTCCACAACATCCTTTGAAATGGCCATAACAAGTTTTTTCTCCTTACACTTATGCCTAAGAAAGTATTTTTTATCACAATTGTAGCAAAGACCCTTGAGTTTGCACTTAGCCATTTCATCTCAGGTTAATTTTTGGACCTTAAGGGGAGTGTCATGGGGGTATGATTGGTGGGTCGAGGGCGATGAAGAAAAGAGACTTTTTTGTTCTAGAAAAAATAACTCATTCGGCTTCTTTAACACATTTAATAACTTCCAACCAAGTCTAAGGGAGAGCCATTAGGACCCGGGCTTGGATTTCATCCTTTAGGCCACTGATAAATCATTCTCGAAAGAATGCATCTATCGTGCCCTCCGTTCAGAAGGCCAAATGATCAAATAAAGTTATAAATTCTTTTGCTATGCTTGACTATTTCAAGTTGGTCAAACGACCTAAATAATGGGTGTTAGTGTCAAAACTTTCATAGAGTTGAGAAATAGATTGGGTCCACACAACATACCCCTAGAATGCATTCTTATGTCATTTCCACCATTTCCAATGTTCAATATCCATATACAGAACAACATAACGAAATTTGGCCAAATCATCGGTAATGTCATACAAAGAGAACTAATGCTCCATTTGAGTGACCCATCTCATGGGTTCGAACCATCAAATTTATTGACCTCAACTCGGGGAAGACAAGGGTCAAAATGAAAAGAGTTGGATTGAAAGATCATAGAATGGGAGGAATCAACACCATCTAAGGGGGACAATTGTTTCTAGGAGGAAGGGTTATGGAAGCTGTTCAACAACCGATTGACAAGATATTGGAGGGTGGAAAATTCTTCCATGAATTTTCCATCCATGGCATTAAATTTTTATTGGACTTGGGTCTCAAATTTTTTAATACATAAATTGGTGGAATCAAGATCAATAGTCACTTTTTGGATGGACTCCTTGTTCTGAGTGATGGAAGATTCTAGATCTTGTTTGTGAGTGGTGGCCATTTGGATATAAGGGGTGCCTGTAAGGGGAAATGTGTGGGTGGGACCACAGAAAAGGAGGAATTATATGTGATATGAACCACGATGATTAGGGAGGAAAGGGGAATATAATGGAAAAGGTGGAAAATAAGGGCATTGGGAAGGGGGTTGGTAAGGGGGACGGGTTCACTAAATAAAGTCTTAAAAATGGAAGGTAGCACTAAGATCATAGTGAGGATAGGAATCCAATGCGTTACATCTCAAATAAGGGTGCCGACGGGACCACTATACTCATCTTTTTAAGAATTGTTTTTTTACTCCTATGAAGTTATACTCCGATCTGAATAATAATGCAGTGCCGAAATGGCCAAATTCTTAATAGGAATAAATGTATAGGAATTTTGAAACCAGAATGCAGAAGGGAGGATTTTGTCTATTCCTTTTCCTATTTTTTTCCTTCCCAAGGGTTAGGGTGTTTAGGTTTTCTACAAATAAGGGTTTACCTTGTGCTATATCTCCCTAATAAATGTGTGGGGTCGAAAAATAGTACTCGGTCCAATATCTCAGGACACCAACTAAGGAGGTTAGACCGTACCCTTACCCATACTACCCAATTACCCATGTACTAGAGAGTATCTTCTCGAGTGTTGTTCTCGGTGGAACTATAGCATTTAGGAAACTGATCAATTGATCTATGGATGGTTTCAGGATACCTATGCCAGTCTGTATACATGTGTTTTCTAATGAACTAGCACTCGAAGGGGTACCAACATGGGTTACAAGGGTGTCCCACAATGTGTTCTTAAGTACTTCTTGTATTTCCTGTGTGTATGCTTCCCCGACCGTGGATTTATGTGATGAAAACCAAATCTTTGTAGTTTTAAGACGCCAAAATATATCTCTACCTTAAAAAAATTTAGCCCACAATTCCTACCAAGGAAATTTCTTTGATGCCACTTGTAAGGTACTAGATCTATTATAATAGTGGAAAAAAAAATATTGCAAAGAATAACATCGGAACAAAACAATATATGAAACCACAACACCAAAATAATACCTTTATTGATAGGAAACAATGTTCACTTACCTCTTTGAGCGGGAAACCTCCAACAAAGTTGTGCTCTACTATAATAATTCTCAATACAAATACTTCTCATGTCTCCTACTCTTATTTATACTAATTCTATCTTCTAAAGAACCTTCTAGTGGAATATATTTCTAGAAGCGAAAGCTTCTATTAGGTATTCTTACAATGACTTATTCACATTTATTAAATAGACCTTATAAACTAATGTCACCTTTTATTACATGGAAAATATACTATTCTACATAAATAAAAAATCTACCGACTTGATGATAATTGTGACCTTAGAACGAGAACTCTAGCCCAAAAAGCCCATATTTTTGCATGAAAAACATGAAAATCAACCCCTAAATCAAAAAGTGGTGCTATACACACACTAAATATGTTACAAGGTGGTATCATATCTTAGTTAGTTTTAGTAGCATAGATATACTTGGTGGCTTGGGATGTTACAATTGATCATTGGAAAATGAACCTCCATTCTCTTTAATTAGAGATCATGGACCAATCAATTTCTAAGAAACAGATCAATATAGCCATGAATATCGAGGATAATATGATATGTCGGATCACTCTATGCCTAGAACATATCGTGATTGTCAAATTACATAGTTACAAATGCATACTAATCCATACTAAAGAAGCACACTAACAAAAATAATTTTACTTAAAGACACTTTAGAGAAACTTGATCTTGAATAAATCCTAAATTCCTAAATGTCCTAACATCCCCCTTAAGAATAACTTGGGATAGGATTGAATTATTTAAAAATGAAACATAATAGGAGAAGGAAGGAGGTTTTAGAACATGTCCCCCCTTAATGGAAACTTCCAAAATTCCTATCATAGATCAAAGTTTAGAAAACTTATATTCTTTAAGATCATTTATGAAAATGTATACAACCTAACCTTCGATATGGAAAGGGAGAACTTTAATAACTTGAACATGGATTATATTTTTGATGAAGTGCATGTGTATATAGATGTTGTTGTTGCATTGATTATAAACCATATCTTTGGCAATCTTGATGGAACTCTAGTCATTGAACCAGAGGGTGGTCTGATGTTGATGATAAAATCCAAACTCTAAAAGGATCCATAGAAGTGACAATAAAGAGTAATAGAGTATTATTTCTTAGAATCCCATGTGACATGTACAAATCCAGGGGTGAAAACATAACCTCTAGTATAATTTTGATCATCACGGTCACTGACCCAATTTGAATCAATGAAACCAACCAACAAAGGAGCCTCCCATGAACTGTAATGTATCCCAAACTGAACTGTACCTAAGACATATCAATGTATAATTTTGTTTTTCTTCCAAATGACTTTAATGGGGTGTTTTCATGTATCAGGCAACAAGAACAAGATCAAAGGAAATATTATGATGTGTATGACTCAAATATAAGAGGATATCAACTGACGATACAAGGTGGCATCAACTTTAGGAGTAGTACACGTGGTAGCAAGTTTGAGTACAAACTAGAAGGGTGAAGGGGATGGTTTAGAATCACCCACTTAAAAGAGGAAACTAAGGCCACAAGTGTACTTAAAATGGGAAATAAAAACTCCTCCCTTGGTTTTCAAAACTTGGAGGTCGGGGAAATAATACAAATAAGCTAATTTTGTCATTTGTAATTTCTTTTTAAGACTTTTTTTTCACACTGGTTGAAATTTAACAGTGACTATCACTGAAGATCAGGTCATCAACATAAAGAAAAATAATTATTAGGTGGATTCCTACTTTATTGGTATAGACATTAAGGTTAGAATCGAATCTAGAAAATATGATGTCAAGAAGGAAGTTGCCCATTTATTCAAACAAAGATCGAGGAGTTTGTTTAATAATATATAGACATTTATTATGGAAACAAACAAGTTTGGACTCATTCTAGACATAGCTAGGAGGTTGTTCCATGTAGATTTCCTCCTTAAAATCCCCATGCATGAAGGGGGATTTAACATCCATCTGATGGACCTCCCATTTATGTGAGACAACAAGGGCTAGAAGAAGGAGGACAGAGTTCATTTTGGCCATGGGGGAAAAGGTTTAATTATAGTCAATGCCTTCAACTTGAAAAAATCCTTTGAAAACTAATTGGGCCTTGTGCCTTTCAACACTTCCATCCAATTCATACTTAATTCTAGATACCCATTTACATATAACAAGTCTTCCTCCTTTTGGAAGAGGTGTACAATATCCCAAGTGTTGTTCACCATTAAGGAATAACATACTTTGATCTACAATAGCAATGGTCAAGAAATTAACTACAACAAGGAAACATGGATACAATCATCAAAACTAAGAGAAAAATGATCATCACTTTATTTAGAATATGAGGAAGTCTTATATAGATTCTTGTTATGACATGATGAGTTGAATAGGGCAAGATAAAACTAGCTTCTAATAATTAGTTAGATAGATATGTTGAACTACTTCCTTGGGACTTGAGCCCAACTGTTATTCTCCTCCAATAAGTTGAGAAACTGCACTTTCCAAGAATCCAGTTGCCTGAGGGAGTGCACCTTTCTTACGATTCACGTGGATGTATTTTGGTTTTCCCAATTCATCCTCGTTTAAGCCGAGAAGTGTCCCCATTTCCGTCAACAAATGAGGAAAATGCTTGTGTATGACAACTTCTGAAAACCATTTATCCTAAGTAGGAGTTTCACATGTGTGCCCAACAAGGTAAGAGGTGTGTTGTTGATGAGTGGTGGTATGAAGAGTGTCAAGTAAGGTGTCTTAGAGAAATTAGGGCTATAAATCATGGATTAACTCGATAGGATGAGAGAACATGACATTAACTTCAAGAAATGAGGGTTCATAGGATTTAAGATTATTTTCAATCACCACATCATGCAAAGGAATCCTATGAAAATCATAATATTATTATGAAATTGCATTGGATTATATAAAACTAGCGTACATCTGTCTTTATCTCAGATCTATCACGCAACAAGAGAGCATCAAATTTCTTAAGGTGTACTTTTTATCATTTAATTCTATGCCATATATTATTTCATTCATATTAAATGATGCAATAAATTACACCTTAAGAAATTTGATCCCTCTCGATGCTTCGTAGATCCTTTTTTAATATGGGTCTACATTGGTTTAATTTTTTAGATATTATCACACACATATGTACATAAGGAATTATTTGTTAATTTTTTTTTTGTTGTTGTGGACACCATTTATTTATTTTTTATTTCATTTTTTTTCTTGTCGTATTGTTAACATCTCCTCCATATTGAGTTGTAGAGAACCTCACTACTCTTGGTGCAATAAAACACCATTAAAATATCAACTTTCTACTCTTAGTCCAATAAAACACCATTAAAATATTTAAGTTTTTTTTATTACCATATTTCCAAATTTTACATACCCTCACAAAACTATCATGGAAGTGCATCCTCAAAATGGATGCAATTAGAGTTGGATATGTGGAAATGTCTTTCTTCGCTACTTGTTCAATGGTGCTCTCAGCACATGAACAACTCTTTCTATAGATATTATGTTTGGGTTGTTTTCCCTCCTCGCACATTGGAACTACCAATATTGTTGCCAACATCACAACAATAATTACTTTTACAAATGAATTAAAAAGAACACATCGTGATGCTTTTTTAATATAGTTATTTTTTTGTTGTGGGTGATATGGAGTGTTAACCTTCACACCCAAGTAGTATTCCCATAAGTGACATATTTAAATAGTTAGTTTTCAAAGTCAAATAATGGTTTCTTTTGTTCTGTCTCACATATCGTATGCTTTAGGTGTTCAAAATATTGTGCCTTTGATGGATGACCCCTAACAATTAACATGGAAATTATCAATAAATGCATGAAAATATTTTAGAAAGGTTTCAAAATCAAATAATGTTTTGTTTCCCTCTCACATATAGTATGTTGTAGGTGTTGAAATTTATTTTCAAGCCAAGGCATTTTGAATTCTCTTATGTGAAACAAACATCATGTACATATGAGATTTATGTGGTGAGGATTGTTTTCAGTGGTGTTCAGAAAAATCACAGTGTTATTAATCGATTGCCAACATTTCAGATCCATATCAGGATCCATCTTCAGGACAAGAATCCTGGATTAAAATTAAAAGGAGAGTTGCGGACTTAATTTTTTTTTAAAATTACAGGAACATTAACGTTCTACCAAAATTCGCGCATATATAGTACAAGGCGAGAAACAAATGGAATAAATCAACGTTATTTAGACTAGGCCTCTCCATAACCAGAGGAGAAATCCAAAGAATTAGATGCAAGCCGACCCTTAAGGTTTATTATTTTTTCTCTCCTTTAGTATTTATATTAAGTGTTTCTCTTCTATTTTTAATCCAGGCTTCTTGTCCTGAAGATGGATCCTGATATGGATTTGAAATGTCGACAATCCACTAATAACACTATGTTTTTTTTGAACACGACTGAAATCATGTGCATAAGGAAAATGGATAAATAACCTTATAGATAAGATCTACGAATATTCCATTCAAACTCTCTACAAGAGATTGGACACTTCACTATTGCTTTTATGTATCATGCAAATCACCATAGAATGCATTTGGCCTTTTCTATAGATTTTATATTATTATATTTTTTTTTTCTCTTTTACACTTTTTAAAATTATTATAATCTATAAATAAATACTAGTAATATATATTTATAGGCTTAAATTTTCAACTTATTTATCAATTTGCAGGTTTTAAGAATTAATTATTAGCCTCCAAATTTCAAAATTACTAAGTATATGATAGTTAAATAAGGAAAAATAAAATAAATACCGGGAAAACTTAACCACTAATTAAAAGACATAATTAACAATCCTTGGTAAGTAACATGGTTGATGGCCAAAACATAAATTGTTTCCAATTAAATATTTGGGTTCTTTTTCTCTAAAATAGATAAATGATTTGTAGAAATAAGAGACACTCATAGAATCCACTCATTTCCAATTAAACAATTAAATATATGGCATAACATATGTGTAGAGTATAGAAAATGTAATTGAAAAAACATACTATATTACTATTTTGACTTTCAAGGAATTTTCATTGATTAGGTAACATAAAAATGCAAGGGTGTTAATAATTTTTTTAGGAAACTATGAAAAAATATAGAATTGGTTTTTTAATACAATTAAAAGCACTTTGTCGTAGAGTGCACTATTTATAGCTAAATTAGATTTCAATTTCAAAATATTTGTCACCTTCCTAACTTCTAAGTCATTAAAATTTTAGTGATCTTAGAACTCTTCTCCTAATATTTTTCAAGTATTGAAATAACATTTTAAAGAAACTCAAATAATCTCTTACTTTTCTAAAAGTTCAATAATGTTCAATGACATAAAATTTAATGATATTTATAATACCTTTCTGAAAGACTTTTAAAACAATCTCTTAAAAAATGTATAGAAATTGATAATGATCTTTTAGTATAATTAATTTTATATTATTTTAAAGAAAATAATCTATTAATATAGAGTGCAACAATATACACCAACATATATGGTTATATAGTTATAATCCTAAAGGTTATTATGAGTAAAGAGTGTTATATATATATATATATTTCAAGTAAAATAATAATAATAATACTCCTCGCACATTGGAACTACAAATATTGTTGTCAACATCACAACAACAATTACTTGAACAAATAAATTAAAAAGAACAAATCGTGATTTTTTTTTAATTATTTTTATGTTGGTGTAGCTTGAGTGGTTGTGGGATGGAGTGTTAACCTCCACACCCAAGTAGTATTCCCATAAGTGACATCATTTAAACAGTTAGTTTTCAAAGTCAAATAAAGGTTTGTTTTGTTTGTCTCTTATGTGACAAAGACATCATGCATAGAAGAAAAATGGATAAATAACCTTATAGAAAAGATCTAGGAATATTCCATTCAAACTCTCTACAAGAACTTGGACACTTCCAGTATTGTTTTTATGTATCATCGGAATCACCATACAATGCATTTGACCTTTTCTATAGATTTTATATTATTATATATTTTTTAAAATTATTATAATCTATAAATAAATACTAGTAATATATATTTATAGGGGTAAATTTTCAACTTATTTATCAATTTGAAGGTTTTAAGAATTAATTATTAGCCTCAAAATTTCAAAATTACTAAGTATATGATARTTAAATAAGGAAAAATAAAATAAATACTTGGAAAACTTAACCACTAATTAMARGACATAATTAACAATCYTTGGTAAGTAACATGGTYRATGSCCAAAACATAAWTTGTTTCCAATTAAATATTTGGGTTCTTTTTCTCTAAAATAGATAAATGCTTTGTAGAAATAAGAGACATCTTATAGAATCCACTCATTTCCAATTAAACAATTAAATRTATGGCATARCATATGTGTAGAGTATAGAAAATGTAATTGAAAAAACATACTATATTACTATTTTGACTTTCAAGGAATTTTCATTGATTAGGTAACATAAAAATGCAAGGGTGTTAATAATTTTTTTAGGAAACTATGAAAAAATATAGAATTGGTTTTTTAATACAATTAAAAGCACTTTGTCGTAGAGTGCACTATTTATAGCTAAATTAGATTTCAATTTCAAAATATTTGTCACCTTCCTAACTTCTAAGTCATTAAAATTTTAGTGATCTTAGAACTCTTCTCCTAATATTTTTCAAGTATTGAAATAACATTTTAAAGAAACTCAAATAATCTCTTACTTTTCTAAAAGTTCAATAATGTTCAATGACATAAAATTTAATGATATTTATAATACCTTTCTGAAAGACTTTTAAAACAATCTCTTAAAAAATGTATAGAAATTGATAATGATCTTTTAGTATAATTAATTTTATATTATTTTAAAGAAAATAATCTATTAATATAGAGTGCAACAATATACACCAACATATATGGTTATATAGTTATAATCCTAAAGGTTATTATGAGTAAAGAGTGTTATATATATATATATATTTCAAGTAAAATAATAATAATAATACTCCTCGCACATTGGAACTACAAATATTGTTGTCAACATCACAACAACAATTACTTGAACAAATAAATTAAAAAGAACAAATCGTGATTTTTTTTTAATTATTTTTATGTTGGTGTAGCTTGAGTGGTTGTGGGATGGAGTGTTAACCTCCACACCCAAGTAGTATTCCCATAAGTGACATCATTTAAACAGTTAGTTTTCAAAGTCAAATAAAGGTTTGTTTTGTTTGTCTCTTATGTGACAAAGACATCATGTATAGAAGAAAAATGGATAAATAAACTTATAGAGAAGATCTAGGAATATTCCATTCAAACTTTTTACAAGAACTTGGACACTTCCAGTATTGTTTTTATGTATCATCGGAATCAGCATACAATGCATTTGACCATTTCTATAGAATTTATATTATTATATATTTTTTTAAATTATTATATTCTATAAATAAATACTAGTAATATATATTTATAGGGGTAAATTTTCAACTTATTTATCAATTTGAAGGTGTTAAGAATTAATTATTAGCCTCAAAATTTTAAAATTACCAAGTATATGATAGTTAAATAAGGAAAAATAAAGTAAATACGTGTCAAACTTAACCACTAATTCAAAAACATAATTAACACTCCTTGGTAAGTAACATGATTAATGACCAAAACATAAATTGATTTCAATTAAATATTTGGATTGTTTTTCTCTTAAATACATCAATGCTTTCTAGAAATAAGAGACATGTTTTATAATCCACTCATTTCCAATTAAACAATTAAATATATGGCATAATATATGTATAGAGTATAGAAAACTTAATTCAAAAAACATACTATATTACTATTGTGCTTTTTCAAGGAATTTCCATTATGTAGGTAACATAAAAGTGCGAGGGTGTTAATAATTTTTTTAAGAAACTATGAAAAAATATAGAATTGGTTTTTTTAGGAAACTATGAAAAGCACTTTGTAGTAGAGTGCACTGCTTATAGCTAAATCAGATCTCAATTTCAAAATATTTGTCACCTTCCTAACTTCTATGTCATTAAAACTTTAGTGATATTGAAATAACATTTTAAAGAAACATAAATAATTTCTTACTTTTCTAAAGGTCCAATAATCATCAATAACATAAAATTTAATGATATTTATAATAACTTTCTCAAAAACTTTTAAAAGAATCTCTTAAAAAATTATAAAAAATGATAATAATCTTTTAGTAATAATCTATTAATATAGAGTGCATCAATATACACCAACATATATGGTTGTATACTTATAATCCCAAAGGTTATTATGNCTCACACATTGGAACTACAAATATTGTTGTCAGCATCACAACAAGAATTACTTGAATAAATAAATTAAAAAGAACAAGTCGTGATTTTTTTATAATTATTTTTATGTTAGTGTAGCCTTGTGGGATGGAGTGTTAACCTCCACATCCAAGTAGTATTCCCATAAGTGACATCATTTAAATAGTTAGTTTTCAAAGTCAAATAATGGTTTGTTTTGTTTGTCTCTTATGTGACAAAGACATCATAGGAAAATGGATAAATAACCTTATAGAGAAGATCTAGGAATATTCCATTCAAACTCTCTACAAGAACTTGGACACTTCCAATATTGTTTTTATGTATCATCGGAATCACCATACAATGCATTTGACCTTTTCTATAGATTTTATATTATTATATATTTTTTAAATTATTATAATCTATAAATAAATACTAGTAATATATATTTATAGGGGTAAATTTTCAACTTATTTATCAATTTAAAGGTTTTAAGAATTAATTATTAGCCTCAAAATTTCAAAATTACCAAGTATATGATAGTTAAATAAGGAAAAATAAAATAAATACCCGTCAAACTTAACCACTAATTCAAAAACATAATTAACACTCCTTAGTAAGTAACATGATTGATGGCCAAAAGATAAATTGATTCCAACTAAATATTTGGGTTGTTTTTCTCTCAAATAGATCAATGCTTTCTAGAAATAAGAGACATCTTTTATAATTCACTCATTTCCAATTAAACAATTAAATATATGGCATAATATATGTATAGAGTATAGAAAACTTAATTGAAAAAACATACTATATTACTATTGTGCTTTTTCAAGGAATTTCCATTCGGTAGGTAACATAAAAGTGCAAGGGTGTTAATAATTTTTTTAGGAAACTATGAAAAAATATAGAATTGGTTTTTTAATACAATTAAAAGCGCTTTGTAGTAGAGTGCACTGCTTATAACTAAATTAGATCTCAATTTCAAAATATTTGTCACATTCCTAACTTCTATGTCATTAAAACTTTAGTGATCTTGGAACTCTTTTCCTAATTATTTTCAAGTCTTGAAATAACATTTTAAAGAAACATAAATAATTTCTTACTTTTGTAAAAGTCCAATAATCATCAATAACATAAAATTTACTGATATTTATAATAACTTTCTGAAAACTTTTAAAACAATCTCTTAAAAAATTATAAAAAATGATAATGATCTTTTAGTATAATTAAGTTTGTATTATTTATAAAAAAAATAATCTATTAATATAGAGTGCATCAATATACACCAACATATATGATTGTACACTTATAATCCTAAAAGTTATTATGAGTAAAGTATATATATATATATATATATATATATTTTCAAGTAAAATAATAATATTAATAATACTGGATATAAATATTTTATGAAAAAATAATTAATATTATTGTGAAGATAAATAATCAAATTGTTATTAAAATGTTTAAAATTTAATATTAATTTAATTAAATTGTTATTAAAATGTTTAAAATTTACTATTAATTTAATTAAAAAATAATGATTAAAATAATACATAAATTTATTTTAGCCTTCATTAATTAAAAAAAATAAATCTTTTTTAAATTAAGAGAACATTTTCAAAGATGTCAATTTGAAAACATTCATTATCTTTCTAACTTCTAAGTCATTAAAATTTTAGTGATCTTGGAACTCTTCTCCTAATAATTTTCAAGTATTGAAATAACATTTTAAATAAACATTAATAATATTTTACTTTTCTAAAGATCGAATAATCATAAATAACTTAAAATTTAATGATATTTATAACAAGTACATGAAAAACTTTTAAAACAATCTCTTAAAAATTCTATCTAAAATGATAATAATCTTTTAATATAATTAATTGTATATTACTTAAAAAAATTATCTATTAATATACAATGCACCAATATACACCAACATATGTGTTTCTATACTTAT
>SNQJ01S0020575.1:84750-100068 GCA_010110895.2 Picea sitchensis | reverse complement strand
GTTGTACAATCCAATTTAAACTCATTTTACTTATATGTATAAAATGTAAAAAAAGTTTAACAACCATATACTATCCATAATATAGCATCAACAATAAAGTACATAGTTGAGATACATATTTGAATACTGATGTTGGGAAACAAATGGAACAACCACATTCCACCCAACTGTAGAATAAAACATCCACGATCACGTGTCTTGATCACCCCATAGCCTGACCATGACTCCATAAGGGAAAACTAAGTCATCCTCCTTATCTACTGTCACATTCAATAGACCAAAAATTGCTTTTCCTCATACTATATGTGCTCATAAAAACAAAACCATTCTCAATTCGCCCAACATACTAAGCAGTGTCCTGCCTCCCACATATGTTGTATTTATCTTGTGCCTAGGTCTTCCCATTTCTTTCCCTCCTTGGGAAACTTGTAGATTTACAAATCCCTAATTTTTAGGGGATGCTAGTGGCCAAATTCAACTTCTTCCACTTGTAAAAATCAGCTCTGAGTTAACTCAAACATGTTCCCCACTCATGGAGTCATAGTAAGTTATTTTTAACATGGTTGTTCCATTTTTCTTCCATCATTTAATTTATTAAAAAGTTTGTCTCATACATGTGTCCAATAAAAGAGGACAGTTGGGAAAGTAAAATATTTTCCCAACAATCATAAAATAATAATTACATAATCCACAATTCTAAATTCTTATTTTGCATAAATGGAAATAATTTCTAAATTCAGATTTTCTATTAATGGAAATTTATTTCTAAATTCAACTTGGAATTTAATTTCTAATAATTTGAGGATATCAATGAGGGTCATTTTGAGCCTTTTCAAAACATAGTCGAGTTTATACTCAATTTTATTATAATTTTGAGATGAATTCAATGGTAACCTTTGTTTTTGAGGTTGAGCAACAAAATTGAAGAGTTCCTTCAAACTTGGCATTTGTAGGTCCATTTCATTATAATTTTGGAATTGAGATTAATGAAGAGCGATATCACTGTTGAAAAGGGACCTCGATATGTAGCGTGGGATATGTGAACCGCATCATCAAATATTTCCTTATTAAGTTATTTTATTTTTTGTTGTGTTATCTCTGATTATTTTGCAAGTTATTCACCATTTTATGAATTTTTGGATACATAAGAAGATTCACATGTGTATTGTAAATATGTCAAAGATGATCATAGGCATTATGAATTAGGTTATATTTTGAAGTGTGTTTAAATATTTTTTTGACATCGAAGGATTTTTGGATCAGCCTTGTAATTCCAAATTATGTGGCAATGGGTGTGTTGAGTCCATTTCCATCTGGATGGATGGAATGGTGTGTGATATGTAGGTAGTGGGGCCATGTACCATCCCTCTTTCCAACTTTACATATATTCCAAATGATGAACCATACTTTATTCCATGATTAATGTAAATTAGTGGGGAATGATGTCAATAACTTCCACTAACTACAATGATGCAAGATAAGACCTACAATTCATTCTAGGTAGAGGAAGAGCAGAAGGGTGGTGATTGTGGTGGTGTTGAAAAATGTGGATACAAAATAGGTCCTCAGGGTGGATATGGGCACAGTCACAACCAAAGGTATGGCAGAGGGGGAGGTAGAATCCCCAGTTGTTTCAATTGTGTAGAAATAGGTCGCGTGTTAAGGATTTGTGCCAAACTATGCATGATTTGTGTATACTACTACAGTCCTGAGCATGTTACCAAAGACTATCCTGACTTCTTAAAAATATGGGAATACAAGAAGGCCAATTGTAATATGCTTCATGTGGAGCCACAAAAGAATAAGAAGAAGAATGAGGAGGCTAATATATGGATAGTGAATCAAGAAGGATAAAAGATATGATCAGACTTTGAGCATGATGACGGCTCAACTTAGAAGGTGGAGGGGAAGGTAGGAAAGGAAAAAAAAACCCCTCTAAATTTTGATGCTTCCCATAAAAATAATTTCTACATGATGCACAAAGAGAATTGAAAGAAGAAAGAGCATAACAGGATTTTTCACATGTGACTCAAAGGTCACTTGAGGAGGATCGGATCCAAGAAAAAGTGCAATGGATGAAAAAAAAATTGTTAGAGGAAGATTGAATCCACAAAGAGGTACAATGGTTGATGCAAAGGTCTCTAGAGGAGGCTCGTGCAACGATATTTGGAGAAAGATCATGAGCGTGAAGAAACACAACACATGATGCAATGGTCATTGGAAGAAGCTTGCATACACAATGAGTTATGACACGTTGAGTAAAAATCATGTAAAGAACAACACCAGGAGGAATTGTAGCACGCAGGATGTGCAGAAGCCTTGCACAACTTGGGTCACAAGGAAGAATTTGAATACCATGTAAGTTCTTTATGGCATTGCTACTCACAATTGCTAAATGATACAGAGGCTACATGTAATTTTACACAGATGTTATCTACCTGCATGAGGGAACAAAGAGTGGAGGGAGCCATATCCACCCTTCTGTCAGAAATAAATGTATGTCACGTTAGAAAGAAAAAGAGAAGTGGATAAGAGTTCAAGATGACATCAAAACTTGGTGGCTATGATATGGATGGAGTCATGTTATATCTGGGTTCCGACATGAATATTTTTCCCAAGAAACCTTGGGAGGTGATGGGTAAACCAAAATTAGTTTGGTGGCCCATCCAACTGTGGTTGGAAAATCAATACAAGATCTACCCAATAGGACGACTGGAGCAAGTGGAAGTGAATATAGGATGAATTTGAGTTCATAGAAATTATGGATGAATCTAATCCATATCCTACATTAATTTCCATTGATTGGGCCTTTGATAATAATGTGGTGATGAATTTAAATAAAAGGAATATGTCATTCGAAATAGATACCCTACATGTGATCACACCTCTAGATCCATTTGAAGGAGACAAGTATAATGAGACATTGGATGAGGATGTGTAGATATAAGATATTGAAAACATATATAATATCATAGGGTGTAGGGAGGATTGCATCAATCCCAATGCAGATGGAGAATTAAGCTAGAGAAGTGTCAAGTCTTGTGACACAGATTCTGAAGATGCCATGGATAGGTATCAAAACAAGAACTATGAAGTGTTTACTTGCATATGTGAAAGGATATTTAAATAAGTACATTGGATCAGATCAGAGATATGTGATGCTTTGTGGTTTGATGGGATAGGTTTGGTAGAAAAATTCCTCATACAGATGGAGAAAACTATCCTTGTAGATCATAGGCTTCGGGACATGGATTTAGTGGTTCGAGAGACACTTGCATGGTGGTGGTTGATGCATCACTTGAATATTCAAATTTTGGTGTAGGTAGCCGAGTTAATAAAGGTTTGGTTCCACCCCATTGCTAATTTCGAACTATCCAAAATGTACAAGGGTACTAAGGATCCTCAAGAACACATTTATTTTTTTGTGAACAATGTTGGACTTCTAAGAATATCCCTCAATCCCAATGGGTCCATCGGTTCATACACACTATGGATATGTTCCCTAGAAGTTGGTAGATTCAAGAGGAGCTCAGAAGGAAAATGTTGGAGTGTATCCATGTGAGTTCCTAGATTTATTTAACATTCAAATTTACTACAAAATATTCAAATCAAAGAGAGGCACTCCTTCAAATCAAAGGTTTTATTTTCCAAAGGAATCCAAAAGAAGCCACACCCAGGGTGGTCTTCTCATATCATCAGTTGTTGGAAAAGCTAAAATAAATAGGAAGTACGATGTTGGAAGATAAATGTTGATAATATTGATGACAATGACCCACGTGACATCCAGATCTAAGAATCCAAAGGAGAACGAGAGATAAAGGGTAAGGCATCAGAGATAACCACACCAAACTATAATGACCCAATTAAAACCAAGAAACACAATATTGGAACTGAAGAAGCATCGAATATGGCCATAATTTGAGATTATTGGAATAAGGAGACGGTCGCCCAAGTTATTGACCTCCATAAGGAATATGTGGAATTGTATCCCTGAAGTTTTTATGAAATAAAAGGAATTGTAGTCTTGTTTGGGGCCATGGAGATTCAACTCAAACCCGATGCCAAACCTATCAAGCGAAAGGATTATCGATTAGATCCTAAATATAACGAAAAGGTGCAAAAATAATTGGATCAGATGTTCGATGTTGTTTGATAGGAGTTGTATGATGCCGAAAATAATTATAAGACAACCAAGCATGAGTTCCTTTCCATGGTATATTCCTTGTAGAAATTTCACCACTACTTGTTGGGGTCTTATTTTAAATTCTTCACTGACTACTCCGTGCTCAATATTTGGTGAACAAGCCTATGTTGGGTAGATGAATCTATCATTGTTTACTTCTCTTTTAGGAGTTTGATTTTTAATTTGTGTCTAAGTCGGGAAAGTATCATGTTGTAACAAATCATCTATCATGGATTGAAACTAGTGAAGCTTCTAAGAGCCTCGATGATGAACTCCCTGATGCAAAACTCTTCCGTGTTGAATCTGTTCCTAATCAATTAGCCAAAATCACGAAATTTGTCATGACTATCTAGGCTCCCATAGGGTATACTATGGTGCAGTGTCATCAATCAGTGACCCATAGTGTTGATTATTAGTTTATTTTTGGACAGTTGTATAAGTTGGGTGTTGCTGGCATATTTCGTCGGTGTGCATTAGAACATGAACGAAACTCCATCTTGTATGAACCACATGAGGTTATTTCTAGAGGCCACTATGCCAACATGGATATAGCGTGTAATTTTTTTTTTTCATGGATTTATTGGCCCTCACTCTTTGTAGATTCCAAGGACTACTGCAAATGATTCAATGTATTTCAACTGATTGGAAAACCTTGTAGAAGATATGATCTTCCTTTATCTCCTTTGACCACGCTAAAGCCAGTCGACAAATGGGAAATGGATTTTGTGTGTCCCATAAATCCCCCCGTGCATCATATAGGGGAACGATACATTATTATCGTGATGAAATGCCTAAATATATGGGTCGAAGCCACACCAATCAAAGAATGTATAGAAGAAATGACGATACACTTTATTTTTGAGAATGTCACTAGTCGATTCAGTTGTCCAAGGGTTGTTATGAGTGACTAGGGGTATCATTTTCTAAATGATACCATTGAAAATCTCACTTAGGAGTTCTTGATCCATCGCCAGAAGAGAACTCCCTCTCACCCTTAAGATAATGGTATGGTTGACGATTTTAATAAAATTTTGAAGCATGATTTAACCAAAGTTTATAATGTACAGTGTGATAAATGGGATCAATGAATCCCAATAATAGTATGGGTTTATTGAAAAATTTACAAAATTCTAACGAAGAACATGTCATTTGGATTGGTCTATGTAAAATAAGTGGTCATGCCGCTAGAATTTGTTGTTCCTAGCCTTCAGGTCTCCCTAACAACCCAGATGACAGATTAAAAGCCCCTTCAACATATGTTATATGAGCTCATGTAACTATATGAGGACTGAATGATTGTAGGATTCAACTAGGTGGTTTAAAAGGAAAGGTAGAAGGCATGGAACAATCACAACATTCACCATAAAATTCTCCAGCAAAGATCTTTAGATTTGTTATATGAAAAAAAATATTTATAGCATCCTGAAAAGTTACAGATGCGGTGGCTAAGTCCTTTTCGGCTAGTCTACATTAGTGAAGCAGGTTCTGCCAAGATGGAAACCCTACAAGGAAACCCGCTCAAGGAATCATTCATGGGAGCAATTTGAAGGTGTATTACGTCCTGCATAGGTCATCCATCATTTAGCTCCCTCTCTCAACTTTGAATGTTGTTAGAGTAGGTTTAGTGTATGATGTAAAACAAGTATCACATATCATAATCAACATAATTTACCTTTTTAACAACAGATAATCCACATCAGTCATGTAGATGGACTCAATAGATTGATAGTCTTTGCAGATTCCCTCAATTTCCAAATCATGATGATATTTTGACATAAGTACAAGGTCTTGGCCTTGCCTACTAATTCACATGGGCCTCAAAGGAGTTCCCTAGTGATTTAGTTCATTCAAAGGGAAAGCAATCTTGTTTGGGAAGTTTTCATATGCCACTGGTACAAAGTCAGTTATGTAACCATAATCTACAACAAGCATTACTAGTACAATGGATCCAATATTTGATCTCCCAATGAGTAATGATTCACCACCAATTCTACTTATTCTCGAACCCATCCCCTCCATATAATATTTATATCTCTCCATCGTAATCCTTCCTCCAATATTCAATCTATATATGCATATCATCGTCCGATGCTTGCGATCAAGTAATTCCCCATGCCCCATTCCCTACCACCCCCACCTATGAATTCCTCCGTTGTTTGTTTGGTAATTCCCACAATTCACTCATCTTAATCAAATTTTCCCACCTCTCCTTCCATCTTCCCATTCATGGTGTGGCTTAGAAAACTCTCAATACTCTGTTCTTTCTAGTTTCATCGAGAAACTCAAGAGCCTACACTTCATTTTTCAGGTATATTTCTAGTATGTCATCAAATACTTAGTAGAGTTCCTTCCCCCTTGCTTACTATCAAGAATCAACTCAGTTTCACATAGTTCCCTAAAATTTATTTCGTACTTGTATTCATTCACCATCTCTCTCACCCAAAAGCTGGTCAAACTGTCGCCATGCATCATCACCTTTGTTGATAGGAAGGGACCCTACACTCTTACTTTCCTAGACCCTACTCTCATATTTTGTCATGGATCCCACTCCAATAGTAGAAATTATGATGCATACATATTCATGTAGCTTAGTTGTCCAGTTCCCTACTCTCACCTATCACCATGGATCCTCACATGTCCAACAACAAAACATCCAAGACTAGTGGCTTTGTCTTTGGTTACTAGAAAAAAACTAAAAAGAAACAACAAATGATCTCTCTTGATGGAGCCTAAATTATTTTTAGGATTCGGTGCTCGATGGTCTACTTTAAACAGATCCCTCATTCACCTCCATAGACACCAATGAAGGTAATGGGTCGAACATCTAGCTGCATGAAATCCAAATCCATCTTTCATCATGGAGCCTACTTGACTCATTTTTGGCCCTAGGTTAGGTTGCAACTACAACGTGAAAAAATAATTTTCTCTTACTAAAATTTCAACCGTTAATCCATGAATTTGTTGGCTCAAGGAGGATGCAAAAAATAGTTATGGGGGCCTGTTGGAACCCAACGTTTTTGGTTCATTTTGTGCATGCACACAAACGAAGTGGCTCCCACTCTTTACAAGTTTTGTACGCTCATGTTCCAATTTTTCACACATTGAAGATAAATGTGTAGAGAAGGGAAAGGAATGTGAAACGAATCAAGTTTTCATAATGCACACCAAGCCTAAAATTCTATCAATTATGCATTGGTCTAAGTTTTTATGTGCACTAGAAACGAAGAAGATGCATGCTGGAATCAAGAAATGATTCATTGGGAAATCCTCTTGAGTAACTACTGCCAGTAGTACAAGAAATCATGGAACTGAAAAAATATGAGTTGTGAAGGAAATTAAGATTTCCCTAATTCTAGAAGGATGCATGGACTGGAGGAATGTGCCAGAAGTGTGCGAGGTAGTTTTTTCAGTATAATGAGTGGAGAAGAGAAAAAAGAGATAGAGCTACCAAGCAAAGAAATCTATAAAAGGAAACAATGACATCAAAAATAGAGTTAGATGGTTATATGATTAAATATTTATACATTTGCATGGAATATTCACTAAGTCATAGTGCGTCGATATCACTCTGAGCCTTTGCAATGGTGTAATGATTTTGATTAATAAATATGAGTCTCTCATATGCCTAAGGTCTTAAGAGGATGCACATTGCACATTTTGTTGTATTTATGGGGATTTATATAAAAAGGATTGTGTGACTCTATTGTTGTCAAATATAGTTTTGTTATTGTATGTTGATATTCAATGGAATGAAAGGAATAATAAATATGTGAAAATTTGGATGTATTATGTGTTTATCATGTGTCTATCATGTGTTATTTGTATATGTGTGTGTATTGTTTTACTTATTAAACATAGTAAGTCATCAGATATGGAATGTATGAATTCCATACTAGATGGATCTTTGTTTATTTAGTCCTTCATACCTGACACAATACCTTATGGTCTCTTTGATCCTCTCTTCATCTTGAGTGAGACCTTCCTCAGTCTTGGTTGAGGATTGATATGTCGATGCTCTGGGGTCTTTTTTGGTCAAATCTAGATGAACCTTGGGTCTAAAATAACTAGCGTTAAGAAGGACATGCATGAGTGTGAACAAAAAACCAACAACATTGTGGTTCTTATATGGAGTTGGGACAAATAGAAGGCTTGGTTCTCTTGATTAAATGACAATATCATATATTCACACATGATAGAATCTGATGGAAATGCTACAACCCTTCCAATTGTGAAATTGTGAAAATTGTTGACTCTATTGAAGAATGCATTGTCATTTTCAATTTTCGGAAGAAATAAACGTATATTTGGTTGGAAAAAACAAATTTTCAAGGCCATACATGGGCATTTAATTTTAGAAAAATCTATTATAACTTTTTCAAGAATTCCATTCTTTATTTTCTACTGCATATAAGACATGCTGATTATTTCAAAGGGAATTGTTCAATTAGATAGTCATGCTTGATGGTACAAAGTCATAGACATAGATATAAATCAATGAACAATTTTGTATGCACTAATGCAAACAACCTGTAAAGTCCCCAATGGGGATATGCTAGGAAATTAATGGTTTGTTGTCAATTATGTAATTTTGGTTGTGTATTTTCATCAATTACTTGCATTACATGTGTTTTTAAACTGATTGAGTACTTTTCAAAAATAGTAATCTAGTATACCCATAATGAATATTTTATCAAACATGTTGCACACAACTAAATATAGTAGAATAGAAGAGACAAAATTGGTATTTTATTATGAATGGAATCTGGTACACAACAATAATAGATCTCTGATGACTACTACAACAGATTCATTAATAAACACTATAAACTCACTTAAAAACTTGGAATTATTCCAGAGTCTCTTCAAGAGATGACGTGTCCTCCTCAGAAGTATCTAACCCTCACTGGCGTGGTAACGATTTACTCCTCAAACATCGCCTACAAAAATCCAACTGCCCATACCTTAGTAGTTATGCGACTTCAAATTGTAGAGGTCCCTGTGGGATGAGGCTGGAAAACATGTGGGGCCTTGTGGGACACCCTATACTCAACCCATGAGCATGTTTACTATCACGGTTTCCATAAAACCATTATGATACCTGAAGAAATATGAGTACGACATCCTCAAAAATTTTCACAAATATCCTATGGGATTTTATATACTTCCAATTTAAAACAAACCAAAAACTAAATCTCCAATGAAGACCTCATATGTATCCTCTTCCTTGTCTAGCTAGGGTGGATATTACACCACCAAAACCAAACTAAAAGTGGAAGGGTTTTGCTAAAACCTAACAAAACAAATGCTCCAAGAGTATTCCAAAGAGATTAATCCAAATACATGATCCAAATTGAAGTGCCACCCTTCATTTTATCCTTCTCCCTCGCCTTCTAGAACTTTCCCTTTTTTGACTAAATCAAATAAAACTTCTAGAACTTTCCCCTTTTTGACTAAATCAAATATAACCCTTATCCCCCATTTTATTTCACTAGAAGGTCACTCTTTTCTTTTGTAAAATTCATAGAAACAATTCTATTATATTTTTAAAATATCATATAGTCCCAAACCTCGTCTAGTTGGTCTGCCAATTGGGAAACTAGACCAACAACATAAGTAGATATGATCCAACAAAAAATATTGCTTATGAAGAGTCCATAAAAAATTAAAAACCATAGTTATGGTACCATCCCTATATCTACTTTAAACTATCATTTCAAAAAGAAAAACTAGGGAGAAAAATTCATGGGGATGAAGGCCCCTCTCATGAGGTCTGATTGTGAGCCAGATGAGCTTCCTAGTGCCTCGTAGGCTGTTGATGTGATGTTTGAGGGATTCAAGAGAGAATCTATTGAACCATCAAGTGTATGTTGTCGATCTAAAGCTAGACCGTGTTTAGTGCATCCTCTCTAGTTTGAAGCATTTATCCCAAAAGTGTCTTGATCTACTAGTAGATTTCGACTATCCACCAATAATGAGTATCCATTTCTCTGGTGTGGCCTACATCTGGGACCCAATGCACAGTGGTCTCAACTATTTCTGTATCCATAGTCATCTCTCATTCCTCACTAACTGTGTCTTCTACTTCCTATAAATCTCTCTGGAATTATTGAGGGGTGTTTGAGATGTAGTTTATTGCAGTGTTCAAAGCCTCCTATTGGACTTGAGAGTCTAGAACCCCCTCCTATTGTTGCCTCGAAGATGAAGCTCCTGGATGACTAAAGCCTTATTTGTATCCAGGGGGATAACCATGCCTGGGGGCCATGGTGTCTCTGATAAGAGCTTGAATTGGAGAGTGGTACTAGAACGAGAGAGGGTTTCTGGGAGATCCCTCACTATTAGGAAAGGAGGACCGAAAGGTATGATCTAGGCTCTTGGGCTGCAAATACTGCATCAAAAATTCACTAAGTGTCACGTTCCTACACTAAGGAGGGGGATTATCATCCGGGAGGTTATCATAGGGGAAAAGTGAAGGACCAGATCCTATCACTAAGAGGGGGAGGGTGAATCAATGACACAATAATTTTATCAATTTTTTCTTTTGTTAATGCAATCAAAATTTTAACACAATATTTTATCGTGGAACCCAATTGGGAAAACCACAAACACTTTTCTATTAAATTCAAAATTATGTTTTACAAGTTACATAGAAGGAAGATGTTCTTCCTCTTAGATGAGCACCCACTGATCAGAATGCACCCACACCCCTGTTCACTAGATCTAACTGGTAGGAGGTTAAAACCCCCTATTTAGTTAGCTACAACTGACAAGGAAGCACCTAATCCCCTGCAGGCTCCAACCTTCCCTTGCACCTCCCAACCACCCTTAATATATGAATCTAGAAAAATTTTGTAGCATGTCTTGAATTCTCTGCTCTCTGATTTTGTCATATGATATTCATTGTATCTGCTGCAGTCACCCTTTCTACTTCAATTCTCAACCCTATTATATATACCTTCAGCATAACTCTTCATGGGAATTCACACCCTTTCATGAATCATCACACCTCTTTGTCTATTACATAATCATTGTTTTAAATAACACAGTCATGTTTTTGAAACCACACATCTCTTCAATATTTATCTTAGCTTTTGATGTTTTCTTTAATTCATATAGTTATTTAGGCTATGAACATTTTATCATAGAGAGATGGTCTGAGCTATGAAATTTTTCTTCATGTTCTTGTAGAGAGATGAACTTCCTAGTGCCCCAGAGGCTGTTGATGTGATGTTTGAGGGAGGCAAGAGAGAATCTCTTGAACTATCGAGTGGAGGCTGTCGAGCTAAAGCTAGACCATGCTTAGTGCATCCTCTCTAGTTTGAAGAATTTGTCCCAAAAGCATCTTGAGGTACCAGTCAGTATCCATGTCTCTGGTGTGGCCGACATATGGGACCCAATGCACACTGGTCTCATCTATTTCTGTATCCATAGTCATCTCTCATTCCTCGCTAACTTTGTCTTTTGCTTCCTCTATAGCTCTATGGAATTGTTGAGGGGTGTTCAATATCTAGTTTATGGAGGCGTTGAAATCCTCCTATTGGACTTGAGAGTCTACAACCCCCTCTTACTACCACCTCGAAGAGAAATATCCTGGGTGACTCAAGCCTTGTTTGCAGCCAGGGGGATAACCATGCATGGGGGCCATGGTGTCTCTGATAAGAGATTGAATAGGAGAGTGGTACCAGAACGAGAGAGGGTTTCCAAGATATCCCTCTCTATTGGGGGAGGAGGAATGAAAGGTATGATATAGGCTCTCGAGCTGCAAAGACTGCATCAAAAATTCACTAAGTCTCACATTCCTACACTAAGGAGGGGGCTCATCATCGAGGAGTTTGTAATAGGGGAAAATGTGATTCTGGGAGTCTTAAGGACACCCCATTACTCCTATTTATTTCTTATTTCCCTCCACCTTCTTGTTCCTACCTCAGGATTCCTCCTTAATCCTTTTCTTCCTGGGAGAACAGTCGATCGATCTTTTGGTCATCCTTGGGATTGGGAACCTTCTCTAACTATAGTAACTTTTGATTATGAATGCCATCATAGGAATCTCTCCTTCCTTTGTTATTTGTTGTTCTGATTTCCTTGACACCTTTCCCTTGGATTCGGTGCTTTTCCTTTGGAGTGAGTTGGTGAGGGATCTCGAGGTCGGACTATTGGGTCTCTCCCCTTGGCCTCTATGAATATTTCTCTTGTGATTAATGTTGTTGGGGCCTTCTCAAGAAGTGATCCTTTTGATTTTGGTCCTTGTGGGAAGCTAGTATAGTTTCACTTCGTCCGATTTCCAGACAGGTTGGTGGGTGTTGAGTTGGTCACATGTGGGACAGGATCAAGACCAATAGATAGGGTCATTAAATATCCCTTTTCTAGTCTCAAGGATCCACCCTCTGAATTTATTTCACCTTTTATCTTATTCCATGAGGGGTTGTTCTTCTCTAGTTGAGTTTAGCCATGTGACACCTTCTCCTTTGTTACCTGTCGACTGACATGTCTGCCAAGTAGGGGAGTCACTTAGGTGGTAGGTGCTAATGTGGATATTCGACATACCACGTTCTTAATCCATGCATTCATCCACCTAAAAAGTTGAGTCTTGTCTATATATATTTGGGCTTTCACCCAATTTGTTTTTATCTCAGGCCTTCTCTGCCTCGGGGTTGAGCCTGTTGTTGCTACTTCATCTACCTTCCAGGGGGATTTGGTGTTGGTTTAATAATTTATTTGGCTTGATCTCTTCGGAGTATAGGTGTTCTCTGAATATTGTGGCTCAGGATTGAGAAAAACCCTCTTTCTCTAAGAGTTTCCAATATTTTTCCCACAAGTCCTCCTTAATCCTTAGGATTTTAGTAGCTAACCAGTCTGTGAGTTTATTTTCTAAGTGGTTCACATGTCTAAGGATAATTACTGGCATGTTGGCCATAATTTGTTGGATGGCATCCAAACTAGTCTCCAGACATGTTATTTTCGAGGTTTTTGAAGTCAGGGATCCTTGTTGCGGTCTTTTGAACATGTTCATCACAATATGGGAATCTCCTTCTACGATTATCTTTCCATACCCTTTCACCTCAACTATGCAAAGAAGTTCTTCGAGTGCCTAGAGTTCTCCTGTGTTGTTGGTATTTATCCCTGTTTGAACCCCATATGTTCTCAATATGTTTCCATTGTTGGTTCAAAAGACTCCGCCATACCCTACTTGTCCCATATTTCCTTTTTAGGTCCCGTCAAAGTTCATCTTGATAAAACTTTATGGGGGCGGGGGGGTTCCATTGAGAAGTTGAGGTTGTAGTGGATAAAGTTGGTTTATTTCTGAGGGAGGCTATATTGAAGATGAGGTTGACACCTTGGATTATCGATAGCTCAAATGGGATACCTTGCCAGTATTTGTCCACCCTAGTCCAGGCCAAGATCGTTTCTTGGATTGAGGTGTGGACCTTGTTCCAGAGCTCTTCTGGAGATAGGGTTTGGATATTGAATACCTTGATGTTGAGCTCCTTCCATAATTCCCAAGTAAGAAAAATAGGTAATAGGTTCCAATCTCTATTGACAATAGGGTTCTGTGGTAATGTTGAGAGACAATGTTCTAGAGTGTCCTTTGCGGAGCTCTTGTTGTGACCAGAGAGCCTAAAGAGGAATGCCTGGAGGGTCCAAAGTTTATATATATAGGTCCAGGTATTTAAGAGGTTCTCAAAATTTTCCTCCTACATCTGTAAAAGGGGGCATCAAGAGGGGTCAGAGAACCCCCGTTTCTAGAGATTTTCCCAAGTGAGAGATGGGTTTAGGGCTATCAGCCAAAGGAAGGTCGCAACTTTCAGCCAAAGGAAGGTCGCAACTTTCAGCCAAAGACTTGGTTTCCAAATCTTGGCCCATATTTGATCCTAAGGAATTTTGTTGTTCTTGGAAACTATCTCGTAGGCTTCTTCCATTGTGAATGTTACAAAAGATTTATTTCCCCATCTTAGGAAGTCTTGTTTTTCAGATCTATAGATTTTCCTTTTTTTTAGTTTCTCTAGGAAAACCTCAATGAGATTGTTATCTATTTCTCCAATCTAGCCATGGTTGGGGATTGATTTTCTCTAGTGGATGGGAGTTGTTTCTTCCACCCATTATTGAGAAACCCTAATCTTATTCTGGGTTGTCATTCCATCTTGAAGTCTAAGAAGGTACGGTTGGTCTGCTAGTTTTGGGAGTTTTTTCCAAGCGTCCTCCCAAAATAGATCATCCATTCCATTGTTGATTTCCCAGAAGTAATTTTCTTGGATTAAGTGTCTATTTTTCCAGGCTAGGTTCCAGAGGCACGAACCCAGTGGGCATTGTTCATTCTAATGATCTACCTAGTTTGTTGATTTTGGGTGTATTTAATTTTCCATAGGTTTTCACATTAAGAATGGGGGTTATTCATCCAACTCCACCATATCTTATCCCCCAAGGTTTGGTTGAGGTTTTATGGATATCTCAATTCCAATCCAACATTCAGTTTATGGAGACAATTTGTTTTCCACCCCACTAGAGCCCATTTCTTTTGTTTTTCGAGCTTCCCCATAAGAAGTCTCTTTGGAGTTTTCTCATTTATTTGAGAATATATTTTGGGGATATTATAATTGAGTGATAGTAGATAGTAATTTCTTGAAGGACTGATTTCATGAGGATGATTCTACTAGCTATGTTGAGAGAATGAAAGGATCAAATGTCTAGTTTTTTTTCCATCTTGTCTATGAGGTTTTGCCATTTTTTTTTCTTTTGGGAGTTCTCTGTGAGGGGAAATCCCATGTAATTGGATGGAATATTGCTAGGTTTTAACCCTATGAGACTTCTTAGGTGACGTTGGATTGGATGGGGGGTGTTGAAGAAGAAGATTTTGGATTTATTTTCATTGATGCATATATAGGAGGCTTCAGAGAAGTCGTGGATGACTTTCTTTATTGTTAGGGATTATTTCATATTTGGAGAGGTGATTAACATGTTTTCATCCAAAAATTTATGATGATATGTTGGGGAGTCTTCGCCATGGAATAAATACCTTTCTAGTTTTCTAGCTCCACTTCTTCCTTGATGCCTCTTCCCAATCCTTTTTGTAAAAACCCTCCTAGCTAAGGGCATCTACTCAGTCACTGGTGAAATTTTTTTTTTCCTTTTTTTTTTTTTTT